>JAKMWV010000459.1:0-42358 GCA_025330015.1 Colletotrichum sp. SAR 10_77 | reverse complement strand
CCCCCCCCCCCCCCCCCCCCCCCCCCCCCCCCCCCCCCCCCCCCCCCCCCCCCCCCCCCCCCCCCCCCCGCGCCCCCCCGGGTTCGCTTCAGGTGAAATATTCCTGATCGTCTCAATTCGTTGTTTGACATCTGAACGTGCGATGCTGACCAGCCGACTGACATCTGACAGCTGTATCGCCGGTTTCGCGTGGTTGCAGACAGAGCGCACGTAGCTAGATTCAGGACTGCTACAAAAAGGAATGAAAAAAAGACTTCAAGGGATTCGAGCCCAAAGGCTCCAGCGCCGGATAAGCATGATCTCTGTGTGTTTCAGCTGGTATAACTGCTGTACCAGTACTGGGCATATTCACGGCCATTTGGCCATTTATTCCGGGCGCTGTTGCTGAGGCTGGGACGTGAGATGTCCAAGTATGTACCTGAGATTTCTCACCAATGTTCTTCTCACCTCGCCTTCCTGCCTGGCACACGGGCCACCTCTCAAGTCAAGGACACGACGCACAAGCGGGAGATTGGGTGATGGAGAGAGAGAGGCCAAAAGAGCAGGCAAGTCCCCCGTATTTTGAAGTTTGGTAGGTACTGTGTGTTTAATGTAGTTTGTGTGTGTGTGTGAATATCCGCCTAAAGCACGCCGAATGCACCTCCGTCGCCACCGCCCCTATAAAGACGCCCATGAATTCCGTTTGCAAGTCGTAGTTGATGATTGTTAGTGTGAGTGTGTGTTTGTGTGGTTCAGCAGCCTGTTCCTTCTCCCCTTTTCTCTCTCACAATAGCACATCTCTTGGGTGAACCCTGACGATAAGGTCGATACCCGTCTTCCCGAACGATCGTCAAGACATGAAGCTGACTCATCTCACATGCCTTTTTGGGGCAGGTTGACGCGAGAGATGGGCTTTGCATGTTCGATGCGCCGGCCCAGGAAGACAAATGCGTCAGGTTCAAGAGAAGGATATAGCGAGAGGAGCCGGGCGATCAAAAAGACTGCCGTTTTCCTCTGCTAAGATTTACTTCTTCCCGCCGCCCCCGGCAGCAGCCGCCGCCTTCTTGGCCTCAGCTGTGATGACATGGTCAGCATATCGTCTGTTGATTTTTCTCGGCTCCGGTCACACAAGTGAATGGTCACTGTCGTCGCAGAGACCCCCAAGATTCTGCCCACCAGAATAAAAGGGGCGGGCGGTGGAAGAGGCGGGAAAGACTTACATGCGGCCTGCTTCTGCCTCATGATGTCGGCAGCGCTCTCCTTGGCGCGCGCAAACTCGGTGCCGCTCATAGTGTTCTTCGTCTTCTGTTGCGTGGGGAAAAAAGACTACGCATCAGCATTCTGTTGCACTTCTTTTACCGGCTAACATCGCGATCCCTTCTCGCTCACTCATCCATCCACACGGCGAATCAGCTCCAGAAACCGTCGAGGTTCTCAGCGGAAAACACTTTTGAGAATGGAACGTCTATCCCTCTTACGAGCGCTGGAGCTGATTCAACCGGATCGGATCGGGTGTGGTGAGCAGGTCGGGTGATCGTCGTAAAGCCAACCGGCCGACCGCGAAACGTAAACACGCCCCCAGAAAAAAAGTACTCACCGCTCCGGCAGCCTTCTTCTGGGCCGCCTCACGGGCCTTGTCGCGCTGGTTGCCGCGGGTCATTTTGTCGAAATGAAATTAGAGGCGTACGCTGGGAAATGCGAAAAGGATGTTGCAGTGGTGCTGCGTAGAATAGTCTGTCGTGTTCGCTGACAAGAGGGAAAAAGAAGAAAAGA
Organism: Colletotrichum sp. SAR 10_77; assembly: GCA_025330015.1. NCBI lineage: Eukaryota > Fungi > Ascomycota > Sordariomycetes > Glomerellales > Glomerellaceae > Colletotrichum > Colletotrichum sp. SAR 10_77. The sequence goes on along the minus strand of JAKMWV010000459.1, from coordinate 40,606 downwards.
AAATCAAAAAGGAGGCCTGCGCTGAGGTCTGGCCTTTTTTTTCTCTCCCCCCAAGGTGCTGGCTGGCCCGCGCCCGACCAACGAAGTTTGCCGCAAAACAGTGAGGCTGTGCCCACTTCCCACGGCGTCAGCCGCCTGCCTTCACTGAAAATAGTGTCGGTTCAGCGCGGTCACTGTTCTGGAACGCACTTCCCGTGCCGTGGGGGAAAGGAGGGGGTTCGTGGGTTTGGCCAATCAGAGGGCATCTTGGTGGAGTTTGTTTCCAGTGTCGCTTCACATGCTCCACTCTTCGGATCCTTACCTTCCCAGTCTCATCGGGTCAACGTGGTCCAGCTACGGCGGCTGCAGACATCGTGATAGGCGCCAAGAATAACCGCTTCTATTCACGGATTCTGGGCATAGTCACACATCACGTCGGACAAGATGAGCGCACTGGTTTTTAGAGATCTTTTTTTGATCTGCCTAGATACATGCGTGGCCGTAGGATGCTGGGTGTTTGCTGAAGAGCGTACGCACTTCCAGCCAAACCCCATACACATCATCCCCGCCGACCGAAATGCAAAGTAACGCCAATTTTCATCCCTAGAGTTCTCTTACACACACAAGAAAGCCCTCCCCAATCGCTAAAGTTCGCTCCATCCCGTCTCAGATAACCCCCTTTGATATGTGAGAGCCCATGTCCACCATCCTTGCCAAAATCGTCCTCCCAATCAGAATAGCCATGAGAGTATCGGTAGCACATGCCGAGAACGAGAAACGCGACGCGCAAAGCGCTGCGATAAGAGAAAGAAAAAGACTGCCCCCTCCGATGCTATCATGTCTCAACGCTCGCCTCTGTGCAATGCATACGCAGTCAGGCTGCTCCAGTATCATCCTGAGTAGCCTCCAGACTCGCTGACAAAACGAAATGGAGATCCTTCACAAGAATGAGAGCTGACGCCATAAACGTGTCGTTGCGTCTCATGATCAGCTTCGTTATGGCATGTCGTGTTGGAAATTAAGCCGATGTCGTCGTAAGTCCGATCCAATCGTGATCCAAGTTGATGATACCTGGAAAGCGAGCGTAACGAATCGAAGTGGAGAAGAAAAAACCGCAAACAAAAACACAAGAAAGAGAATAGGAAAAAAACGTTCGTCTATGTCGATGTCCGCGTCAAGTACAAGCCTATTGAAGGCTCCGTCTGATCTGGTGACGGCTGCCGAGAAGCAGAATGCGATTCTTGTGTTTGTGCAGCGAATGCCAACGGCATTCGCTGCCCGAATCCATAGTGTACACACAAAGCAGGTCTTGCAACCAGATGCAAGCCCGCCGTGCTTGACGGATGAAGAGGTGGTTGTGGGTTGCGATTTGTATGTTGGTGGGGGTTGATTTTTTGATGTTTGCACAGACAGTGAAGGAAAAGTGATCGTCAAGTCGTTGCTGCGTCGTCGCCGTGCTGTGTTCGAAAGAAGACCGTTGCGGAAAGCATCATGCCGCCCATGAGATTCGTCGTCGAGTGCCCGCATCACATTTCATGCCATTAGAAGTGGAATCCCACGTCGACAACGCGTTATGTACAATTACAGCCACTGGGTCTCGCCGCCGGCGCCAGCGTCAGCAGGACCGTTTCCCATGGTACGCGGCTGCTGGTTGTAGCCGTACTGCTGCATGCGCTGGTTCTGAGGAGGAGCCGGGGGAGGCACAGTAATGTTGGCGGGCGTGGGGTAGCTGGCCTGCGCGCCGCGAGGGGCCATGCCGCCGTTCAGACCGCCGTTCAGACCGTTGCCGAAGCCTCCACCAGGAGCAATGACAGAGGTGGTGTTGGACATGGCACGGTTGTGACTGGGGCGAAGAGCAATCTGGCCCTGGCTGGCGTCCGCAGGAGTAGTCTGGCCGCTGGAGGTAGCACTGCTGCGACCCTCGAAAGCCTGAATCTTGGCCTGAATGCGACGTCCGTAGGGGGTGGAGCGAATAGACGGCAGGATGGGCCGAATGGCATCGACAAGACGGAACTTGCTGTGGGGGGTCGCATACTCGAGGGCGGTCTGAATGACATAGTTCGCGTAAGAGTCGCGGAGCAGACGCTCAATCTCACCAGGAGTAAGGAGCTCCTCGACGATCATGTCACGAGAGGGCTCCTGGGAGCAGCGCAAGCACTTCTCAATGACGTTGGAGCTGAACTTGTGGCGAGACAGCTGACCAATGCGGTTCTTGAACATGCGGACGATAGGCTCAGTGAAGGAAGGCTCGTTGAGGTCGATGATGTACTGGACCACATAGTTGCCAAAGGGATCCTGAACCAGAATCGGGGCGTGCTCGGTGATCTTGGAAATGAGCCAGACCTTCTGGTCGCCAGAGGCATGGTCAATGCAGCGCTGGAGGACACAGCAGCCGTGACGGTGAGTACCGACGTCAACGCAGTTGGTACCGACAGCATCGAAGATGAACTGCGCGTCCTTGGCACTGAGCTTGTTAAGACACTTCTGAATGACGTGGTTGCCGTTGAGGTCCTGAATAAGCTCGACAACCTGGTAGCGCAGGGCATTGATGATCATCTCGATCTGGGTGGAGGTGGTGACGAATTCAATCATCTTCTGCAGGGCGCGAGTGCCGTGCTGGTTGAGAGCAATGCGGACCATGTCGGCCGCGGCATTCTGAATCAGGACGGTGCGCTCGTCGTCATTGCAGTACTCCAAGAGCTTCTGGCAGAGGTAATTGCCAAAGGGGTCGGTCATAAGCTCAATGACATGCTGGTTGGTCTCAAGCCAGATCATGTGGACCTGCTCCGGGTTGCGCTCCTCGAGCTTCTTTTGCAGATAGCGGCAGCCGTGCTGGTCCTTGCAGAGATCGTAAATCTGACCGCCCACGTTCTCGAGCGCGAGGCCGTTGTAGCGTGACATGGCTGGGACTAGTTAGCATGACGGGTCAGGACAAGATACACTAGGAGAAAACGTACCCTCGTTATCCATCTGGCGGCGATGCTGGATAACTCGAGCTTGGCTGTCGCGAGGCTGATGCTGCGGGTTGTAGAGAGCGCCATAACCAGCATAGTTCTGGGCGGGGTACATATTGTTGCCGCCGAGGTTCATATTCTGCATGCCCATGGCCAACAGAGGAGGCATGCCGTAATGTCCAGGACCAGAGGTGGGAGGGCCAGGAGGACCAGCAGGGCCGGGGTTGCTCGGGGAGACGTAGCCGTTGGGATAGAAGTTGCCGTAGGTGTTGTTGGGTCCGGCAGTAGGAGCAACGTTGGGAGCCTGGTTGCCCTGAGAGGTGTGGGGGAAGCCTGGACCCGGAGCACCAGGGCCGAAAGGAGCGGCATTGGCCTGAAGAGCAGACTGAATGGAGGGGAAATGACCGGGCTGCTCACGGGGACCGCCCATGTTGTTGTCGCTGGACAGCTCGCGACTGTGACGACCCGGAACAGCACCGGCAGGAATGCGACCAATGCTGGCGTTGTGGTTGTGAAAGTGCTGCTGGGCGTGGTTGTTGGTCACAGAAGCGTTGTTGGTGCTCTTGACGGTAGGGATGTCGTTGGCAGAGAAGGAGCTCTGCAACTTGGGAGGGGTGGCCATCATGTGGTTGGTCGGCGAGACAACGGAGTTCTGGTTGTCGGTAGGAGCGTCCGGGTAGAACTTGAGGTCGAGCGAGTGACGGGCGTTGGCTCTGTTGCTGATTTCGCCAGATGAAGCGGCTCCGTTGAGCGAAGACGTGTTGATAGCAGACAAGCTCTGTTGAGTTCGATGACGGTTAATATGGCCCCAACCGTTCGTAGGAGGCGCGTCGGGGGCAGGCGAAGGAGAGAGGGCAAGATCAAGGGCAGCGGAGGATGCAGAGAGCTACACGACCAAACAATGTCAACGCTGAACAGATATTGACAATTTGTGTTGTAACGAAGTCTGTGTGTCGACAACGAGGTGATGTTCTTGCAAAACTCCGACCTTGAGGTGAAGGGGAGGGAGGTGACGAGGGAGAGCGAGTGTTTACTGTAAACAAACAGAGGACGGGAAGGTGCGTGAGGTGAAAAAAACCTTTTTGAGAAAGAAATTTTCCGAGAGGAAAAAGGCAAGGAGAGGTGCAAGTGGAAGTGGAAGGAGAGGCGGGCGGGGTGAATGGGATGAATCAAGCTGAGATTGGGAAGCTGCGGCGGTTGCTTGCTTGCTGCTCGCTCCTTCCCGATGCTATTTCAACCTCACTTAACTCACTAGCCAATCATGACCAGGGCAGGGGCCAATCAGGCACACTGGCTTGCTACTTGCTTTGGGGGGCAACTCGATGATGGATTGATTTGGGAAAGAGCAAAATAACAGAGCAAACCAGAGTGAGACTTACCATTTGGTCGTCGCGGCGCACCAGCGTAGGGAAGTTGTCGTCAGTGCCGTGTCCGTACTTGTGCTCGCCAGAAGCGTCCTCCTCGCCGAAGAGGAATCGAGCAGTGCCGGTTTGGTCGAGGTCAGAGCCGTACAAGCCAGTGCGAGATCTGGTGACAGGCATGGAGTAGCGGTTGTAGCTGTTGTTAGAAGGTTGAGAGTCAGCCATTGCCCAAGAGTTGAAGATGCCTGTGGTCAGTTTCTTGGACAAGTCGAGTTGTCTCGTTTAGAAACAAGTGAGAAAATCTGGAGAAACAAAAGCTCTTGAAATAGCTTTGGAATCCCGACCGAAAGGAAGCTATTGATTGTGAAGTGAATTTGGAGCGATGAGTTTGAACGGGTTGAAGATCGGGTAGGAGGCGCGATCGAGAGTTAATAGTCGAAAGGTAGGCGCGAAAGTTGTGGTTAGAACGATAAGTAGTTGGAAAGGTAGTTGCGAGGCGCGCAGGTGGATAATAGGCAGGCGCGCAACTGTGGTTGTGAAGGCTGGTTGTGGAAGTGAAAGGGTTGTTCACAAAGTCGCCAGGTTGGGTGAGGTAAAGAACCTAAAAGCCTGGTGGAGCGTTCGTTGTGAAGAAGGTGTGAGGTGGTGGTGGGGGACCTCGAGGGTTGATGTGATGAGTCGAGGTTTTTCAAAGACGGATCCTGAGTTTTTGTGTTGTGGAGGCCAGAGAACTGAGAGTAGAGCAACTGCAGGAAGGAAGCGATCCACTACACCCTTGAGTCGCAAGAGCTCTTCCAAAGCAGCCAAAGACGATAATTCGACTGCAACACTCGCCCGCCCACACAACACAGCTAGTATCTCTCGGCGCAGCCAATGGCAAGAGCCCTCGAAAGTCCAGATTTTCATACTTACGACTTGTCCAAGAAAACAAACACATGCACGGATTACAGCACTTACGCATTAGAGGACCGATGGCTGGTCGGGTCCTGACGCACAGCTTCCTCCTTCTCGTCTTCGTCGCTGTTTCTTCGAGAGCCGGGAACGGACCGGGACGGGAGATGCTCATCAAAGCTGAAGCGAGACTGCTGCATCAGAGTCGCTTGAGGAGAGGTGAGCTGCGATCCCGAGCGGCCGGGACGGTTGAACAGGCCCGGGGGAGAGGTCAGGCTGGACGTCGAGTAACGGTTCGGGCGTGAGAACATCGTGGGGAAGCCAGACGACTCGTGGTATTCAGGAGGCGTCGTCGGTTCCGACTGGTGACCCTGGCGCAGGTCATCCTGCATCTTGGCAAGCTCCATCTCCTCGCGCCGCTGCGCCTGCTCCAGCTTCTGCATCTCGAGTTCGAATCGGCGTCTCTGCTCTCGGAGTCTTTCGTATTCGAGCTTTTTCTTCTCAATCTGGCCCGACAATTAGTATCGCCACCGGTCGAATGCAGCATCGCGGCGTCAACGGGCTGCCGCTTGCCGTCGCGGAAACGGGGCGGGAGGGGAGGTCCACGAACCAATTGAACCTTGTGCAAAGTCTGTTAATTCACTTGTCAGCCCAAGTCTACCTTGTGCACCGACGGATGCGATGGCAACAGGGGCATCGCAATGGCAGATCCGCGAATACTGCGAGTGCCATGCACAGAGATGACGACGTACATTGTAATCATTGCCCATCTCAGGGCCGCGCTGGTTGGTAATAGACGACAATGTTGGTACACGCCCCGAATCGGTGGTGAAGCGGCGGGGCAGAGCGCCGCGCCCATCGTGGGCCTGAACAGGCTGGGGCATGCGGCTGCCGTTCCGCGGAGGTGAGACAAGCGTATTCATCGTGGGCTCGTTACGCGGGGGCTGTTGGGATCGAAATCGCAGGTCGTCCATGTGGCCGTCCGGTTTACTCCAACTCGTACACGAAGGGGCCAAGTGGCGATGGCGTTCTATATTACTGCTGGCATCAAGTACAGCCGGCGGTCAGCAACAAATACATGGAGAAACTGGATTGAGAAACGAGAACGCTGCAGGCTGCTGCGAATCTGAGTTGGAGATCGCAGCCCACGACGACAAGAAACACAGAACAGAGCGATGGTTTGGCGAATTTGAAAACAAGGAAAATCGGAGGCGGGGTGCGGATCTGGCGAACTAAAAGTGACGGGACGGCGTAAGGTTTCCAGGTCGGGTTGGGTTGGTTGCTGGTCAGGGGGGTTGCTTTTTGGCCTTCTCCAAAAGCGGGCGGTAGTCGGTGAAGCCCTGAAAGACGACCGTGAGGATGAATGACATCCAGGGCCGCAGGGGAAAAACCAACGTCAAGCCCAGCAGAGAGCGCTTGGAGAAGGCTAAGCAGCGTGAGACCCCAATGTCTCGCCTTGCAGCTCCCGTCTCCTCTGGTGTGTCTCTTCGAATCGCAAACCGAAACCGTCCCAGTCCTTGCTTCTTCGTCGTCCTTCGCGCACCCCTACCTCGTTCTTCTCATGTCTGTCAAGCAACAACCCCCAGCCGTGCCGAGATGCGATATGGCTTTGCGGGTGCTTGAGTCGGGTTTGGCTGCGCATCTGAAAGCCCCCCCGTCCAGGTGAAGTGCCGTTGCAATAGCCTACTGGCACTGAAGAGAGAACAGAAACGTTTCTGTCTCTCTGTCTTTCTCTCTGTGTAGATGTGTTTCTTGCCGCCATGTCGCGAAATTGCTCCCTCAACGCGCAGGATGCAGGATTGCGAACGCATAAAGACAGTAAGTAAATGGACCAGGGACTCACCTTTTTCTTCTTGCCCGCGTCGGAACAGAGTATACACTCGGGATATAAGTCTCACACGTCGCGCCCTGGAGAGCCAGGAGCGGCAGTCTGGAGAGGGTTTGAAATACACGGACACACAAGATGGTGTACAGAGAAGAGACTGGACAAGAAACCCGACGTACGTGGGAAGAGACGAGAGCGACAGGTTTGGCATAAGAAGGTAGGGGTGAGCCATGAAGAAACTGTGAGGGCGCAAGGACAAGAGAAGTGGACCGCCATAGTACTGTGCTCTGTGTACAGAATACCTTCTTTTTTTTTTTCCACACACGAAAATACTATGCTCGCTCGGCCACTGGTAGGGAATAAGCAACCGGCAACCGCAGACTGACATCAATGAGGGCGCCAAGAGAACAGACCTTCTGCTGGTGGGCAGGGGCCCTTGACATGGTGGGGTGTCCCTGGCCAAGACGAGGCGGCGTGTGGTTAGTTTGTTGTGCTAGGTAGTGAAAACCTCAGGGCGTCTGCTCCTCGACCTCAAGTGCACCACTGACGTAAGGCACGTCAATGTATTGATGCGTTTCGAGCAGGGGGGCGCAAGATTGAAACAACCTCCACAGGTGCCCACCCGGAAACTGCTGTCATCAACTGGCAGGGGAAAGGGGAGGGGCGCGTCTGGGGGCTCTTTGGAATTGAGCCCTGGTGGTGAACATGGTGTGTGGGAGGACCGACATTGAAGCACGACGATAGAGTGAGTGCAAGTGGAGGGAAGGGAATGGGGAAAAAAGGACGAAGGGGACGAAAAAAAAGGGGAGCCACTAATTCAACAATCACATTTGACCTTACAACACTCCCTCCATGCTCCTCCTCATCGTCGAGGACACAGACACTCAGAGACAGGCCCTGCCTTACAATACTACACTGCCTATCCGTACCAGAAGGATACCTTACGCAGCGCACTACGTACTACACAACGGGTACCCGTAGATGTTTCCACGTTCCCTGCCACGCTCTCTGCGCCTGCTGCTCTGCTTGCCTGCCCCCCAGTCCTCATCATCCCCATACCATACCCATCCCCTCCTCTATCCTGTCCCTTCTGAAGGGGGAGGGGAGGGGAGATGACATGGGGCCTGCACAGATGAGGGCGGGCGGAATTGAATGAGAGGGTGCTGCTGGACCACATCGCAACCGCGGCTTTGGGCAGCAAGAATGGACGACCAGAGACAGAAGGGTTCGACATTGTCGTCATATCACCGCATCTCTGATACGTTGACATCCCACGCCTGCAACCCATCCCACCAAGAGTACGAGATGGACGCAACTCTGCGATCCCGTCGCCGCCCTCGCCGTCGCCGTGCCGGGGGAGCGAGCGACATTGCCCATTTGCCTATTCGTATACCTTGACGTCCTCCAGCTTTTGATGAGATGACCGGGAGGCACGGAGCAGGGTGCCCGCCATCCCGCCTTCCACTCATGTCGACATCCAGTCGAACCGCCGCTATCACATCAACGACAGCCATGGAGAGCCTCAGATGGGGGGGGATGCGCGCCCGTCATAGCTACCACCAAACACGAATGAAAGAAAAGGAGAATGCGCCATAGTGGCAGTTTCGCAATCCCCTCCCGCGCGACTGCCCTACTGCGTAGTACACCGCTGTGACTGCTACCCAAGCTCAATTCACCCATTCAGCCTTCAGTCCGCGTCTGTTTGGATGCTTGGGTATTCTCGCAGCCGATTTTGGCGGGCATGGTACTTCGGTGCAGGTCTCACTCTAGCGTCGACGCCTGCACGCAGACATCAGACGGGGTCCCTGGTGGCGAAATCCAACGCTGGCTGACATCAAACCCGCCAGGAAAACTGCACCGAGAATGCTTAAACGTCGGTTCCTGCTCAGTGCGTGGGAGGGAACAACAAAAAAAAAGGTTACATGTATGACGCCAGTGTCAGCTTCCGCCTCCTCCCACGACCACAAGGAGCTAGTTCATGAACACCTGTGGATGGCGTCCTTGCCGCTGTGATAATAGTGGTGGTGGTGGTTGAAGTTTTGGTCTTCGTTCAGGGTATCTGTTTGTATCACGGTACGACGGGGGTTGAGGGAGCAAATTCGATGGGGTGTCATGTCGTCCACGAAGCCCTTCGTTTGTGGATTTGGACTGACGTAGTGAGTCTCTCTTTCATGCCCTTCCCCATCATCAGCATCCCCTTCATCTGCGGTTGCGACACGCTTGGCCAAGGAAAAGACCGACCATCATCATCGCGCGCTCGTCCTGCTGGCAGGTTCCCAAAAATGCGCCGTATGTACTCTTCTCGTTGTTCGGCCTTCTAGCCGGCCGGGCAACGCTTGCCAAACGTCAAAGAGGCCCAGCGATTACATCAACGATCCGGGGTACCCTCGATTGGCGCTGCCCCTCATCCACCCTCATCCATCCTCAAGGGTGGAGATGCCGCTCCTATTCAGCATCCCGTACGTACCACATGTTGCTCTCTGCCCTGGATGCTGGGCTAATTCACCTCCTCTAGGTAAGTGAACGACGTTGCGATCTCTTGTTCTCACGTGCTGGGCCTGAAAAGTGTCCGTCTCGCCGTGTCGGCAAGGAGCTCCCCTCCACTCGACGATGTCTGGCCCCCTTGTCCTCCACGCCAAGAAATCTCATCTCTCGACCAAAACTTTTCAGTCCATTTTAGGCACACTGGATATCTCTCTCTGAGATATCGTGGGTCGGTTTCGAGCGTGCCTTTGCCGCGCCTGTTGCCTCTCAGTGTTTGTCCCCTCGCGCGCTCCTGTCGATGTATTTTGCCAGAATTACGACCAAAACAGACTCGCGCCTTCAATGTGTTCACTCCCTAGTCCTGGATGTTTCTCCAACCTGGTAAAGCAAGGGCCACATCGATCAGTATACACTAGGAGTGCACGGTAGCAAATGTCTCGCGGCTTTCACGGATCTTTGGTGCCTGAGGTGTTCGTGCGGTAAGGCATTCTCACCTCCAACCCCCGACGCGATGAGCGACAGGGGATTCGAAGCAGAAAAGAGGGCCCCGGTACTTGATTGCACCAGAGCCAAAAGACCCACGCAGGCGACAAGGATGTGCAAGGGAGCTAATCCACCGTTCCTTTTCAGGGAGATGACGGATGATGGGAGTGGCGTTGCACTAGCAGCTATTCCGCTGCAGCCAGAGAACGACCGCATCAACAAGCCGCCATCCACACTCCAACACCCACCTGACGATGCACAACTAAAATCGCCTTTCGTTCGTGATTCGCCTCTTGACCCTTGGCCGGCCTCGAGACGCTAAAGATTGAGAGTGCGGAACGTTCCTATGTGACCCCCGGTCTTTGCCAGGGCGGCCCAGTCGTGACCGGGGCCCTCGGGGGATATTGAAGAGCGGTCACGATGCGCTTCGGCCTGTGGGAATGGCTTCTGACACAATCCTCTAGTGTCATCTAATCGTTCCTAGTACCTGAACTGGACCCTGATGAGCAACTTTGCCTCTGATTGCAACGGTCGTGCCCAGCCAATCATCGCCAGGCTGTGTTTCAAGACATGCCGATGTGAAAGTCGATGTTCCCAGCGACGCCATTTTCTTAGGCACGCCTATTATCTCGAGAAGCGTGAGGAGGCGTTTATGAGGCTTTGACGAACAGTCAGCAACACGGCTTACCAACATTCTCGTGCCAAAACTTGCGGGCCGATTCGGACTCAAGAGGCGTTGTTCAAGGTCCATTCGCTGAAGCGTTGGCTAATATCGTTGTCGCCATATGGTGGCATGATTCCACCCGGTCAAATGTTGTGGCAAATAACATTTGCCGTGGTGGCTCGACACATCGAGAACGTTTCATTTGGCCCCTATCCAAAAACGGGCTCGTTGACCCCGATAACGAGAATCCATCATCTTAGCAACGGAAAATTTGTTCGACATTGACGGGTCCCTAGGCGTTCGAGAAGTGGCATGTGGGGTCCAAAATTCGATGAGTTGAAGGCCCTAGGACGAGAATGGGTGCATGTAAGTTCAATTCGGCAATAAAATCCCCGGACGGTTGTCTCCAGTTCGCTACCTCCATAGCCCGCAGAGAAACAAGTAGGGGCAACCCTGCTCTGAAGCAGCACTTGTCCTAGAGAAACCCCAATAAGCCCATCACTAACAGCCGACGTGCAGCGTCGTTCGATGAGGATGCGTCGTCCTGCCAGGTCCTAACAGCCTCTTCTGGGGCTGCTGTGCAGTTCTTTTCCCGAAGGAGGTGATCATAAGGTGTCGTCTTCGGAATGAGCGAGATGGGATATGCGGAACATGGAGAGTCGCGACTGGGTTCTTCGAGATTATCCCCAGCGTTCATCTCAAATCAAAGCCTCACTATGCCTTATTCGAAGGCGACGAGTTGACAGTAGGCCCAAAACAGTGACTTGAAACACGCTAGGCAGGGGCATCCCATGTTCGTAGAATTTATAGAGGCGCTGTTAAGGTCGCCGATGAGCCTGGGGCTACGGTGAACAGACGTGGTTCACGTCGACGAAGGCGTGCCAACCAGCCAACGCGGCGGAGTATCGAGGGCACGTCAACGCTGATCGACTATCCGTATTAGTTTCGAAATGGGCTCGGCGATGATGGGGTTGAGGATTTGATAAGTCGACCTCATGTCGTTGAGAGTGGGACATGGCAATAGAACGTGCTTCCATCTACGGTCGAGTGACGATATCTGACTCCATCAGACGAAGAGGAACGTGCTCTGGCAGCTTCTGGTCCTGGCACAACGGGAGGCCGCAATCACAAATGGCGAACAACGGGTGGCGGCAATGACGAGCGGCTGCGGTAAGCCATCGCGCCATGTTCAACGCTCGTCCCTTGACCGAGCAGTTCAGGCTATTGAAAAACGGCGTGCCTACCAACGAGCCACTGAATAACACAGCTCAGCTCCCCGAAGGACTCGGATTTGGCTGTCAACGGCACTGAGTAGGGCCGAACGCACAGGTGAATACCTGGAGCCGTCACAGAGGTGCAGTTGAGTTGAGCGTGGAGGGCCACCTGATCCAGATACCCGAGATGATGACGGCGCCGATCAACGCCTAGAATTCGGCGCCAGCTCCGGCACTGACTGATCCTCTCTTCAAACAATAACAGGGTCGCATCCAAGGAAACAAATTCTGTCGGCTGCAATCTGTAGGTAATCTGTCATATTACCGTTCCAACGGATGAGCGGGCGCCGGCCTCGTGCGGCAACAAAGTGGATTTCTCGAGCTGCCAAAGGCGGATGTCAAATCTTGGAAGGGCTCTCAAGAAGGATAAAGAGTCGACCCACAGGGCCTCGGATGCAACGCTGGCGGTGGATTAGAGTTCGAGAAGAATGTAATGTCGAGAAACGTGCTGGATAGGGTTGCCTAGTGCAGTACTCCGTAAGGCAAAGCATAGGTAGCATGGTATGGGTATGGATGGACTGGGAGGAGCCTTAGTGACTTTGTGTGATGAAAGATGCCGAAGGGCAGCAAGCGCATCGCGGGATGCTGAGTACGAGAAGCTCATTAAAATAACCCTTGGCGGAAGATTATGAAAGGAGTGCGTCTAAAGGGGGGACCCCAACACCCAAGTGCCAGCCCGCCCGTCCAGTGCCGTAAGGTAGGTGTGCTGCGTGCTGCGTGCAGTGTGCGGTTGCGTGGATGACCGCTGCGCAGCCTGGTAGCGACAGCGGAGGAGGCGGGAGGGCGAGCCATCAGGAAGCCCCTTGCTGATTGAGTCGACAAGGGTGTGTCTCAGAACCGACCAGGATTCCCCAAAGGCGGGTCTTTTCTGCTGTTGGAGGCAATCAAGCACTCCAGAGAGACTCCAGACAGCTCCCTTGGCATTGAACTGTATGGAGACGCTACGCCGGAAGGGATGGTAGTGTTCTCGACGACCCCGGCCTGTCTGCGGCCCACAGCGGGGAGTGACGATCATAACCGTTTTCTGATTTCCTGCAGACGGACCAGCCGTGCCAGCCTCACTTTGCTTTGCGGACCGGTGCCTGTAGTGCCTGGGGGTACCTGAAGCTCAGAGTGCCATCGCCTCTGATTGTTGTCTCTGGAGCGTGTTGGGGAGCCTAATTACAGCGAGGAAGAGCCGTGAGGCGCGCCCAGCGACGGGACGGCAAGGACGGGATACGCGCTCGCCGTTGGACGCTCGAGCTTCAGGATTGCCAAAATGGTTTGGTAACTTTGGACTATTCCTCTCTCGAGTCCCGATTTGGACTGCAAGAGGACGACCACAACGGCATGGTGAAGATTTTAGCGCCTAGGCGTTTCTTGCCGTATCCTGCGTCCCTGCACAGCTGCGGAGGCTTTGCATGCTGCTTCTGCTGCCGCGAGTGGTCACTGCCGCTGCCTGTGCCTGTGCTTTGCTTGCTTGCCTGCTCGTTGGATGCTGCATCTGCTGGTGGTGCTGTTGTTCAACAGTCGAATCGAGAGCCATGCAATGGAGGAACCCTGTGAGCAGGCATTGATTTGAATTTGTGTGTGGGTCCATCAGAGCGTTGTCTCCAGATAGATGGCGGGCAGTGGGTTCATGTCTTCGTCTTCGCTCGCTCAAATTTCTGCCCTCGACTTTTGTGTTGCATCGAGAAGAATGGAGCAATAGTTCTGATGAGTGATGATGCGAAGCGGTCTCCGTCTGAGAGCGTGTGCCTGGCAGGCACGGGGACGCGAGACGCAGTACAACTCCTCTTGCTTGGTCGTCCGTGTGATGGCATGTACGGATATCCGTACCCGTCCTTCTGCCTGCTGTCACGCCGACTGAAAATAGCTGGTTAGGACCAGGGGAGGAGCATTTGTTCCTGTTCCTGAGGCCGTTACTGTTCCTCTTCCTGCTCCTGCCCCGGCCGGCGTTCGTGACATCCGTGATTGACCCGTATCGGCAAAAGGGGCAGGACAAAACCAAGAACATCTCAAGTCGTCTGTTGGTCAATGCCGCATGTTGGACGTTGGGTCTGATATGTGCTGTAACTTGCGAGTGTTGTAGGTATTTTGGCGCAGGTGGAGCGGATGACGGGTGACGCGCGTAACTTGTTGCAGACATGTGGTTGACTTTGACAGACTGACGCCCTGAGCGACGCCTACCGAGACGGGACGAACGTCTCTCCCTAGCGGCATCGGGGAGGTTCTGTTGATCCCATCAGGTAGCTCCAGTTTTGCCATGGTGAACAGCAGGCAGCGAAGCCGGGCTAGCAGGACGAAGGCCCAAGTTACACAAAAGCCTTGGAGGCGTCTTGTCTAACAATGGCTGCACGTTCTAATGGCGGAAGTCGCTGCAGCCGGCAAGCCCAGAAGGAAGACGCGAACGACCGTTTAGAGAAGCCAGGCCAAAAGCAGAGTTTGAGGTGGGCTACCGCTGTACGGCGGCGTCATGTAAGGGTCAAGGCGCTCCGATGTTATTGTTGCGAGGACGCCAATCGGAGCGGTGTGGCCACTAGGCTGAAGCCGCATACGGGGATGTCGGACAGAGACAAAGACTGAAGTCGGTGCTGTCGCTAGAGATGCGGCCACGATGATGGCACAGGAAGGGACGACGGTGATTGGTTTGGGCCTTCGGGTTGGAGGATGTGATATTGACAAGCTGCATCCGTGTTGTTGTCGGTGCTATCTTCTCCTCCGCAATGCCCGATTCAGGTAATTCTGTGCTCGATGACGAAGCGATGGAATCCAGCTCGCTGGGGTCGTGGGGGAATAAGAAAAAGGGGATGAAACGTGCGGGAGTGGTGTTGATCGGATAGGATTAATGCTGTAGCGGTGGTCTGCAAGTTGCAAGTTGCGGCTCAGTTGGTTGATGTTGACTCGAGATTCCGTCTCGGTAAGGCTTGTTTGAATCGGGTCATGCCTTCCGTGGTCTTGAGTGCCGCCGCACCTAGTGCCCAGTGGTAGACACGGTACGGAGTAGGCACGATAGGTAGACAAGGTTGCCTTGGGAAAGGCACCTTGCGACGACGTCAGAATTGAAAGCACAGAAAGTGAGGCAGGCGCGAATGCCCTTCAGCTCGACTCAATAACCCAGCGGGAAGGTGCCACTGACAAAGGCTGAGGTAAGGTTAAGGAAGGCATCTTGAGGCAGACGTCCGCACCGTCGGTAGGGCTGGTGGTTGGCTGCACTTGCCGCAATTCACACCCCCAAACCCGCCCAAACACGGGGGAAACCGAAGGAGGAAGGGGCATCGTGGGATGTGTTTCGAAACACTCAATGACGTAGCCCGCCTGCCTTGTTCCATCTGAAACGTCTTAAAATCCCCTTGCACTTTCATCGAATCTACTCATATTCCCATGTTGTTGTTTTTTTGGCCCTTTCGCCTGATGAAAGTACGGATACCTACTTAAAGTGCCATGAACCCCGCGTTCACCCCGGATTGATTAGCTTTTCTTTCCCCGGAATCGTTTCGTCCCAGCATTGAACAACACATCCTCGTACCGGTACTGCAGTAGCAATACTTTGCCCAACAACCTCTCCCTCCGTCCGCACCAGCCTCAGATTGATTCAGAATGCAAGGCTCACAATCCCAGGAACCTATTACCTCCGGTCGTCTTCCGACTGCCCCTCTACAACGAACGTCGGAGGCTTATACGCCACTCACCACCCTCACTTCCTCCGGGACCGTCCTTGAGGCTGAGGCTTTGCCGATACCGATCCATTCGGGCGACGCTGTCCCGACACGACAACGCGCAAGACTCTGATATCTGTTCAACCAACTCGGCTTCGTTCGCACTGTTGTGGTGCTCTAAAAACAGATCGCATCGGCTGCGGCACCGCAACACATTCGGCAGGGAAATCGCAACACTTCGAGGCGATGCCGACGAAAGTTCCCTCAACGGTGACAAACACGAGCACCTGAGTCGCACCCCAGCGCCATCTTTGCCGCCTGACGACGCGCAACAGGCTGAGCCGCCAGCCCGCGACCGCCGGTGAGAACCTTACCTCAAGCTTCCGAGAGCCCCGGCGCCCGACCGGCCGCTAGGTGGTTGAGCTGGCTCCTCAGCACAGCCAGCTTCCTTTGGTCCACCGCCTCTAGGATGATCTCGTCGCGCTACACTGTTTCTTAGTGACGCAAGCTAGGGGTATTGCTAAGAACAATTGGTAGGTATTTCCGCACAAATTCCGCGGGTGCACCTTGCAGCCTTCTCCTGACCTTCGTTTTGCGAAGGTCGTTTTGCGAAGGATCTTCTGGAGCGTTGGAGGAAGCTTCCGGATCAGCGTCTCGACCATGCGTGGAAGAAGTCGACAACTCGTGGGAAGAGGGGACGACAGCAACATGACGGCGACGATCTATGACGATCGTTGACCTTACACATGGGACGACACGCGCAGGCAAGGCTGACTTTCCGGGTGCGAAACCGCATCCGCGGGTTGAGATTTACCATGGTTGTGTCAGGAGTCAGTACACAGCATGAAGGGGCACCCGTGCCAGCGGGTATTGCAGTGATGGGATCGATCTTGATGGCCGCACGCCCTCATAAACGGCGCGTCGTCCCAGCAAGGCTGCGGCAGAGCACAGCGCCCGTTCCCTCTTTGTTCAGATGAGACACGGCACGGTGGTCCGGTCGACTGCGTACCTTGCACCCTAAACAGGCCCTTCCCTTCTTACATGCTGTTGAACGCAACCGGAATGCAAATGAAGCAAGAAGGTCTCGAAGACTCAAACCTCACCGGCTTCCGCTGTGGCTGTCTAGAACAGATGTCTAGATATCTTCTCCAAGATTCGCCAGTCAAACCAGGGGAGAATCCTGGTTCTGCCAGTGAATTTGGCCGAGGTCACCGAGACAGGGCTTACTGTGTTGGTGATGGTTGGCTTCCTGACGGCTACTTGGACGGACCTGCGCGACAGCGAGAAAAAGGAGTTCGGGGGCCCTGCAATGACCTGCACCACCCCGGGAATGCTGTCGATCATCTACTCGAGAGGTTACAAACTTGAAAACGGCGTGCGCAAGTAGTTAGACAGGGCGATTAGCGCCTGAAGCAACGCCTCAGACAGATCAGAACTATCACCAGCTAGCCTCAACTCTGTTATCGTCGGCCGATGCGGGCTTGCAGATCCCCCGCAGGGACCCTTTTGCGCCAAAAGAAACGCCCGACGACGCCTTCGCGGCCGTTATTCTTTTCGCGACTCAAAATCCCCGGCAAACCAGCTGGGCTCATAGCAGGGCAATGAGGCGAGTCAGAGGAAGACGTAGGAAGAAGAAAACAGAGCCGAGGTGGGCTTGTTGGCCGCCAAGCAGCCCCGTGAAGTCAGTCAAGTCAGTTGGCGGTGTGTATTCGTGCCTTCCATACCTTACGGTGCCGTAGCCACCAACGCTGGCTGCCATAGCACCAACACAAACAGCTCACCTCACTGAGGTATGCGCCCGCCCGCTGACAGAACACTGGACGAAAACGGCCAAACAAGGCGCCCCTCCCCTCCATGTCGTTTGTTAGCGCTGGAGGCAACAAAACCGAAATGTCACTTTCCCATGCCGACGCCTTGCCCCCGAAACAGGCAATGCGCAAAGAAATTCAAAGTTTACTTGACCATGGGGAAAATAGAATATCAATGTTTTGTGATGAAGTCGGCGAAGCCAGCATCATTTTGAGGCTCTGTCTCTTGAAACAGGATTTCTCGTTCTCTTTCCTCCATATAATACACTACAGAACGGCTTCGACAATCTACCCGTGTCGACTCACCTGAATCTCGCATCTTTTTCTCCGTCCGGAGAAGGGGGAGGGACGGAGCAGTGGTCAGCTTGGGATGTTCGCCAAAATGTTCCCCACGGGTGCACCCAAGAAGGTATCCGTAAAGCAACTGCAACCTCATCCAACTGCAACGCAAAAATCCCGGGCTGGCTGGTACCTAGGTAATCCAGCCCCTGAACCACGCCCACCCAGAAGGAGAGTTGCATTCCGAAGACATCTCAAACACACCAGCGATGGGGAGGGGGGAAAAACTGTTCTTCTTCCGCGACCCACCACATACACCCTATCGACGTGTATGTACAGTGACTGAAGTACGAATAGGTACGCCAACACATGGAACAGAAGGACTTTGCAGATCATCGCTAACGAGGAAAGGGGAACTTTGTCTTCCTTGGTAACATTATGCCGGTGGGAAAGGAAGAATGCATGAATAGAGTAGAAAGTACCCTGAACCTTTTTTTTTTTATCCTCCCTTCGGTGCCTGGAGGAACATCAAGGATATACAGCGTTGGGAAGAGAGAGAAAAAAGTGGCCTGTCTCCTATCCGTATCTCTCGTCCTCGTAGGGAGACGCAGACAAACCTCCCTTCCGTGGATCCATGATCCCATCCAGCCATCCTTCCATTCCCCGTACGCGAGATTTTGTGTTCTTTTTATAACGTGAAAAATTCGCATGTAGATAAAACCCAGCAGCACGTGAGCTGTGCCTGGCCGGAAGCAAGGCTACCGCTGACAGCAAAACAACAACAGAAAAGAAAAAAATAAGGAGACAGCGCAACCGTAGGTTCCTTGCGCTCTCTCTCTCCACAATTGGCACCGCAACACCGCATACGGCGTCAGTAAACACGGAGCGCGTCGTGACGGTGATGGATCCCGGGGAAAGCGACCTCAAACGCGGGCGTTGCTTTGGCACTTTGCTGGGTCGACGCCGGCAGGAGGGGATGGGTACCCGAGAACGGGGATGAACGATGGGGACAGGAGGCTGGCTGGAAGGATGGGACTCTCGGCCAGCTGCGGGTGTTGCACTCTCTCGGCTCTCCGTTGGCTTGCAACTAACTCTTCGAGACTTTTCTGGCTGGCTCCATCTGCGATGCGAACCGAAGGAAACTCACGCGCTCTCGCTCGCGCAACTTTTTTCTCTGTTGCAACGCAGACATCGTGAGATCCTAGACGCGTTGCCCCGGGTCCGATTCGTTGTTGGTGCCGTCTCCATGCCATCAGTCCACTTTACATTGCTTTTATAGTCAATATACGATCCATATAGCATCGCTTGAGTCATTATCAACTTGAGGCATATAGTACAAAATACACACAACACAACACATGTACAAGAGCAACATGTCCAAGATACATCGTGACTTGAGAGAAAACATACTCGCTGAATAGAAGGTATTAATGACTTGTTCAAAAAAAGCTTTCGTGATTATTCTGCCCAACGCCGCTGGTAATGCTCCACCAACTACAAGAAGTCTACACGATCGAGTATTATGACTCAGTACAATGGGCTACCTTGCGCCCGTAACACAACACAACACGCGTTATTCAGTGTTGTTCCCTTTTTAGTTCCCATTCTCGGCTTGCTTCAAGCTGTGCTTACTTGCTCGCTGCTGCCCCTCCCTTTCATCCTCTCATCTCGGGGCTGTCTCCCTCTAAATTGGAACACCCCCCCGCCCTGCCGCGATCTGTGTCTGGATATCGTACGTAGAAAACCTTGAAACCAACCATGAATCAACCTCCCGTGTCACCCCACGCTTGCCTCCGTGTGCCTCCACACTTCGTCTAGAGATGTCCACTTGTCTTACAACATGATGGCCAGCTCCGGCCTGTCGACCTTCTCCTCGTCGAGATTGGGGTAGTATGGCACCATCGCATCGGCGCCCTGGACGTAGGCGTCGTTGTAGAGTCGCCAGTATGGTTGGCGAACCTTGCGAGCTGGGTGGAAGAGACCTGCCCATACGTAGTTGAGGACGACGCCCGGACCGACAGCCATGCGGATGGCCTCGATAGCCTCGATGATACGGTCAATGACGTGTGGACTGGTCTCGAAGAGGTTGGGGTAGAGCAGGTTGAGGAGATGGACCATGGCGTCCTCACAGCCGAGGCCGACGACGCCGAGCGCAATGTGCTTGACGACCGAGGCGGCGGTCTGACGGTGGACTTGGTCACGGTCGATGAGCGCGTCTTCGAGAAGGGGTGTAACGGCATAGACGTAATCCTTGGCCATCTCGCCAATGTATTCGAAAAGGAAGGACAGCGATTTGAGGACACCATTCTGGACGTTGAGCTCGGGCACTCGGTACTCGTTCATCAGCGCGGGAAGAACCGTGAAAGGCGCGCAAGTCTCGGCGACGATGCCAATAGCAACGGCGGTGTTGACACGCGACTGACGCTCCTGGACGCGAAGGTTGTTGAGCAGGGTAGCAAGAACATCCTGAGGACCAATGGCCTTGGCGATGAAACCGAACGTGTTGTTGGCCGCACGACGGATACCCTTCTTGTGTGCTTTGAGCATGTCGAGCAGCTCGAAGCAAATACGCATCCACTCGCGGGCGTTGACGCTCTCGGGCCCACGATCAGCGATACGACCAACCAAGTCAATGGTGTTCTCCTGGACCTTTTCGTGTCGGTTGCGCAGGATAGGGGTAAGTCTAGGCAGCAGGTCCTTGATAGGAGGCTGCATCTGGGAGATACCGACCACCGTGACAATGGATCGCAGGGCACCCAAGATAGATCCGAGAACTTCAGGGTACTCTTCACCCAGGTATTCGTAAAGCACGACACCGATTCGGCCCATCATAGCGTCCTCTCCGCACTGCTTCATGACCATTGCGATGCGTGAAATTAGGTCGGCTGCTTGTTGTCGCACCGTTGGAGACTTGTCGTTGAGTCGCCACAGGATGTCGCTGCAAATTTGTTGCAGGTATGGCTTGCAGCGCGTACCGAGGGCGTTGACAACGGAGCCAAAGCCGTTCAGCACAACGATATCCTCCACAGTCTGTGACTTGAACGTGGTCAGGATACCGTCAATCAAGCGCTCCTCGAGACGTTCGCCAATATCTGCCGCACCCAAACTGGCAACAATCTTCTCGACCGTCTCGATCGTCATCTTCCTGTAGGCTTCGCTCTCGTCTTGAAGATTCACCACGATTCTCTCCAAAATCTCGCTGGCTCCAACCTTCTGACCGATGTCGACAGTCGTCTCGACGACTTGCTTGTAGTTGCGCTTGTCTAAAGCCATTCGCCTCACCCAGAAACTTTTGAAAAACTCGTCCAACACGTGCTCCTTGAGGTAACCTGCTGTGACACCGTCAGTGCCAGCGCACTGGGAGACCACCTTCAGGACAACCTTCTTCATCTCCTCATCTGGGGACGAGAACTCGCGGAGCAAAATCTCCATGATTTGACTGGTATAGTAGTTGGCGTATTCTTCGTCCATAAGCGGGATGATGTAACCCACAGCCTTGAGGAAACCGGCCAAACCCTTGCCACGCTGCTTGCGCGCTCCAGTCCACAACGGGTTAAGAATATCGTCGAAACTCTCGATACCGTAGGGGCTAGAAGCCTCAGCGAGGGCTGCGATTGCCAAACTGGTAACGGTTCTGACCTTGGTCTGTTCGTCGTTAAGGTTGGGACCAATGCAGTCCACCAGTCCCTTAAGGTGTGGCAGAACAGCACAACCCATGAGGATAGGAATTTGCTGAACGATCTTGACACCGGTATGACGGGCTTGCCATGACTTCTTGCTTCGACAAACGGCTCGGAGGAACGGCAGAAGCGCAGGAATACCAAGTGCTGATGCGACCACAGCAAAAGCTCTAGCGGTGGTGTTTCGCACGTATTCATCCACGTGATCAATATCTGGCCTCATTGTGCTGATCATCGTGGCCAGACCAGCGGCCTTACTGAGGTTGGAGATAATCTCGCGACCTTCAACTCTAGCGTAGTAGTCTTGGTCGATGAGCAGCGGCTCGATAACAACGAGAATCTTGTGGACGAACGGTCGCACGAGATCATCTAGCTTGTAGAGAATACGGTCGATGACCTTGACGAGCAAATGGCGCTCCTGGTCCTCCAGCGTCTTCTCCATGAGCAAGGGGAGGATCTGATCGAAGAGCGGACCGGCTCCAAACTGCCTGGCATTGTCGGTGAGCTGTCTCAGAGCAGTTTTACGCATTGGTGGAGTACCGTTCTTGACTTTCAAGAGCAGCCTCATGATCTTTCTCTCCTTCATCTCCTCCACGCTGAGGCTGTTCTCGTCAGAACCGTCGGTCAGCTTACCGAAGTACGCCATATCCTCAGCCTTGAAGAATTGCAAATCGCCGATGCCTGGAATCTCGGCCGGCATGGGCTTGCCGCTGAGCCTGACGGAATCGGGGTCCTGCATCATGAACCCAGTCTGCGGTGCCGGTGTAGCCATAAGCTTGTGTGCGGGCGCGCGTATCGGAGCGTATCCCGGAGGCGGCTCGAGAACCTTGTATCCCTGATCCTCGCCGGGGAGAAGCATGTCCAGTTCCTCGTCGCTCAAGGGCATGTTGCGGCCAGAGATGTCGGTTCCGAAGGTCGTAGGCAGGGCAGCACTGCCTGACTGTGAGGGATGCATCGGTGTCGCAAGTCCCTGATTTCCCATGGGCGTGGCGGATGGTGCCTGATCCCAACGAGATCGCTTCTTGGGCGCGTCTATCTCCATGCCGGCGGGAGCTGGTGTTTGATCCCATCGCGATCGCTTGGACTTGACAGGATCCGAAGGTTGGGGAGCAGCTTCATCATCGGCTGGCGTAGACGAGACGTCCCATCTCTTCTTTCGCTTGCGGCCTGCCGTAACAGCCTCGGTCGACCCAGCTTCAGCGTTTTCCTTATCGCCGTCCTTCAAGGTCGCCGGGGCCACATTGCCGTCCTCCTCTTCTCGACCCTCAGCCTTGGCCTGGATGGCGCGGCGGACGCGTTCTTCCTCCCTCTCCAGCTCGCGCAGCGCCATGACTTCGCGATAGCTAGTGCCCTCCTCGGCGGCGCCGGCTTGGCGGTTAGCTGCGAAGGCATCGGCTCGAGTCGGGGTGAGGACACGATCGAATCGTCGCTTCTGGTAGTCGGTCTCGCGATCGGTGATTCGGTTGCTGCGCTCGCCCCGGCCTGCCAAGGGGTCATCCTCCTCGACGCCATCACCACGGGCGAACTCGTCGATCATGGCACGTGAAGCCGTGTACTGGCCGACGAGGCGTCGCGTGTTGTCAGCGCCCTCCATCTCGTCGTCATCATCGTCACCGGTAGGGATGGACGTGTTGTATCCCGCAAACTTGTCGACGCCATTGCTGCGATCGTACAGGTCGGTGTCGAAGCTCTCGGTGAGGCTCTGCTTGGTGTCGGCTCGCTGGTTGTCCGAGTTGCGCGAACCCTTTTTCGCGGCGGCAGCAGCGTTGCGCTCCGCCTGGAGCTTCCGGACGGTCTCGAAGTCTGCGTCAGACATTTTGAATTATGGATATTGCTGCTTCATGTCACTTGTGAAGGTGCAAGTGGTCGAATGGCGATGACGGAGCTCATCAGTGATGGTTGTTTGTTGCTGATGAGGCTGGAAGGGGAGCAAAGAGTCGCAAGAGAGTTTGCAATTTCGCGGTACGTACACGACCAGGCAAAATTTCCGACGCCACCTGCACCCGAGCTTTACCCGAACTTGGAAGGCTGGGAGCTCCAACCTAGAAAATCGCGACTGCGAAGATATCTAAATACGATGGCACTTTTTATTTCTTTTGTTAATTATTATTCTGTTACTAGATGTGTCTTGTTCCGGGAATTCATATTGCTCAATAACAATGCTGCAAATAACGTTATTGGGGACCATTCTTTTTTTCCCTTCATTTATTGCCACTTTAGATATTAGGATATGCGAAATGGTAAAATGGGAATTTGAATTTAATGAGACCGAGAGTCGTGAGACTCATCACGCCGACCTCGAGGTTCTCTTGACTGTTTGAGATCTCGTCTTCCTCCGCTTTGGCGATGACTCTAACGGCGCTGCCTCTGGCGTTTCTTCAACCTCGACCTTAACGGTCGTCTTCACAACTTTCCGTTTCCTGCCTAACAGCGGCGCCTCTTCTTCAACCTTAACCTCCTTCTTCACTGTCACTGCTTGGACCTCCTCTTTCTTGACGGTGCGCTCAGAGAATGTCTTCAAATCGGCCGTGAACAACACAGAATGAGCCCATCCAGCGTACTTGCCCCAGAGGCCTCTGAAGTGATCTCCAACTGCATCATACATGGTCTTGTTGAATGTCTTGGTCTTGACCTTCCCGAATTTATAGTCCCGCTGAGCGATTTGCCACACATGAGTGTCGACCGGCACGGCCTCACCCCAGCCCAGACCCATTAGGCACACGCAGTCTGCCACCTTCGGCCCAACGCCGGACAGCTGGAGAAGCTGCTCGTGAGCTTCTTTGTATGTGCACTGTGCCAACTTGGCGCCTTCTGACGTCTTTCGGTAACACGGGTTCTCCGGGTTGGTCAGGCTTTCGAACCAGCCCTTGGGTCGATCGTTCACCACGATTGATGCCGTCTGCGCAATGTACTTTGCCCTGTAACCGAAACCCAGCTCCCTCAGGTGAGCCTCTACTGAAGTTCCAGTGAGAGCTTCTGGCGTGGGGAAATCATGAAAGGCTTCATCTCCAACGTGACCAATAAGCGGGCCATAGTGTGTGCAAAGCTTGTGAACCTACAGCGCCGTTAGTGGGGATATTCGCTGGTGTAATGACTGAACATACCATCTGCGATATCCTCGAGATGTTGTTATTACTGCTGCAAATGAAGCAGATCAACGCTTCCCATGCATCCTGGCTTAACATGCGAACCCCTCCAAACTCCGGTGCTCTCTTGCGAAAGTTGGGGTCTGCTTCAGACCACTGCTCGTAAAGGGACTTAAGATCCAATTTCAGACTCAAGTAATGTCGCAACAACTCCTCCGTATCATCGCCATCCGCTTCATCGTCAGCAACAGGCGGCGTCAGCGGGTAAACGGGCTTCTTTGGCCAGGTCACTTTGTAATGCAGGTGAGTCGGGTCTTGCTTCAGTGAGACGAGGCGCCCGTATAGCGTGCAGCACCTGTATAAGTTTTAGCTTGCAGACTTTTCTTTTGACAAAAACTCATGCCCACCATTCATCATTGATTTTGCGCCATCGAAAAGACTGGCCGCATCGTAGGGTTGTGTCGATGCAAAGCTCTGCCAGACTCAGGGGCAACTTTCGCCATTCACTGACCCGGGCCAGGGACATATTGGATGCTCAGTCTTAGGACTCGGTCGAGATGCGCTGTCGCGATTAATCAAGAAAACCATACGCAGCGACGAACAGAGACCAGACGGGTATCAAACGAGAATTGAGAGGAGGTCGGACGAGGTTCATGAACGAATGAATGAGGTTGTCATTCTCAGGTTGAGGCTGCTCTTTCCCCTAGACGGACTCGCCGACTCAGTGAAAGTGGCCAATCGCCACCCAGTCGCAAGTTCAATATGTACTCCACCAGCCACACCAATAAGCCACTTCAGCATCTATGACCACCAAAAACAACGCCCGAATCACACTGTATGCACTGTATCATACACAGTACAGGCCCCCATACCTTCGCATTCAAGCTCGAGCATCACGACCTCACCGAGCGGCTCATCGAAACCAGCATCCAACCCAACCGCCTACCATGCTTTTCTTCAGGTATGCCCCCGCAACTCATCCAAACAAGAAAATACACTGTTTCTTTCATCATTTACGCCACCAAAATCGTCAATATGCCGCCAGCTAACGCGCTGACCCCGCCAGTTTCTTCAAGACGCTCATAGACCATGAGGTCACCGTCGAGCTCAAGAACGACATCCAGATCCGCGGCACGCTCAAGAGTGTTGACCAGTACCTAAACATTAAGCTAGATGACATTTCGGTCGTTGAGGAGCTGAAGTACCCGCACCTGGTCAGTCACCCTCTGTGGCCACTTCTCAGCCTCGGCCTTGTCTTTTCACTCTCATTCATGCTGCCAGATGACAGACCCCTGCTAACACAGACTCGCAGAGCTCCGTCAAGAACGTTTTCATTCGTGGCTCCGTCGTGCGCTATGTCCATCTGCCCGCCAACCACGTAGATGTCCCTCTTCTGGAGGACGCGACGCGGAGAGGTGAGTCCGCATGATTTTCCCCGGTTCACCTGCAGCGGCCGCAAGGGTGGTGCTAATACGTACTACAGAGGCTGCTGCGCAGTCAGCAAAGGCGAAATAAAAATTCAGCACCGCTGGAGATGTAGTCTTGATGGAACCCAAGGAATTACGATTACGTGGTCGGGGCACTACAAAAGCCGGCCAACGAAAGATAGGACTAAAGGCTACGGCTTCAAATCCTCTTGGTATTTAAACATGGGTCATGGCGTCAGGGGTAATCCGACTAGATGATATGGACGCAGGAAGGGTAGAACAGCTTGATATCCAGCCGAGAACCCATAAAATGAACCACACTTCAAGGATTCGATTTGGGGGCAGATGCCTTGTGCTCATTATTCATTAAATTCTATCTATGCACCGAGCGACTGATCACCACCAAACGCCGCCTCCGCGACTATCCTTTCCGTCCCAAAGCACGACGTCCTTAGATTCACTCTCATCACCTTCTAGAGGACGAATCAAACCACCTTTCCTTCGCTCAGCCAACCACTTGTCAGTCCAGCCCTTCATCCTCTTCCTGGACGTTTCGCTCCCGACATTGACCGTTGGCACTACCTTCTCAATCCGCAGTGCCATCAGAAACATTGCCAGCTCCCTGAAACTGCTGTGCTCACTATATGGCACCCCAAAGCACATAGCTTCCTTCGTGCTGCCACGCTGAGCAACAAAGTCCTTGGCCCCAAAACGTGACCTCCATGCCTTGCCCTGTAAAATCTGGGTAGTAGGAATGGTGCCGGGCTGCGTGTTGGCCGAGACCGATTTGCCTGCACCCTGTGGTCGATAGTTCCATCCAGAAGGGCGGAACCCAACGATTCGACTAAAGTGTGGCTTGTAGGAGTTGAGATAGTCCTGCAACGTCTCGGCTCGGATCTCCATGAGCATTTGCATATGGACCTGCGCTTCCAGGGGGTTGTCTGTCATTAGTGCCGTAAGCTCTGGGTCTCCAAGCTTGGAACAGATGCGTATTTTGGACTTGGAAGCAAATATCTTGCTGCCCAGGGCTTGGGCTATGGCTTTGCAGATGCGCTCCTTGCCGATCGAGTACGTGCCGCAGATGACGAGCAGGCGTTCCTTGGGGGCATTCCTCGGCTTGGCTTTGGTCGTTTCGCCATCTATCTTGGTTTTGCTGAAAAACTTGCTGACTGTGTCAGTACCTGCCTCCCTATTGACCCTGTCCCAGGCATTGTCCTCAGAATTCTGCTCAGGAGCTAGCGATGTGCAGAGTTCCGCACATGCCCGAATAACGTCGTTCTGGGGAGGGAAAGAGTAGCGCGGGTTGAGATAGGTCGTATCGAGATAGCATACGTCAATTTTTTGTTGCCTAGTCTTTCCCGAGATCGAGTCTTGCACCTCTGGCTTGAGCAAGGGATGCGCAACTTGAGCTGGACAAGCTCTGAAGTCGCCACAATGCAATATCCTCTGCTTTCTCGCGGACGGTCCCTTTCCCATTGTCTTTTCGAATAGAAATAGGGAGCTCCCAGGGCAGTGATTTGCGGAAATCATAGTGACAGTGACACCCTCGGTGCCAGGAACATCAACCGTCTCGTTGAATTCAAGTGGCCGAACCCAATGTGCAGCGACTCGCAACTGCATCTTCACGAGGTCCCCGGTAACTTTGCTGCAGTAGATAGGTCCATGGGTCCAGTTGGCGGTCAACCCAATGTAGTGGTCGCTGTGGAAGTGGCTCAGGAAGTAGGCGTTGCACCCCTTGACCGCACCATACCTGAATGCATCCACACAAATGTAGAATCCGGGCATGATTTTGTAGAACGGACAGGTGCGTTGATATGCGGGTTTGCCGCGCGCAGAGTGCTCTGCCGCAGCAGCTCCTGCCCAAGCCGCATCTTCCGCATGGCCCGACATCAACTTTGTGAATGCGGATTTGGGCTTGTTGTCAGTCTCCCCGATGTTGAAGGGATTGGCTTGGCCAGCTCGCGGAAGGGCTGCGCGGGCAAAGCGCTTATTGACTTCTGGCGGGTCGAGAATCGGGGGTTTCGCTACTTGGTCTTTCTTGGCTTGCTTAGGCTGAGGGAGGGGTATCGGATTGCCGTCGAGACAGGCGTTGACGTGTCGTGTTGCTTCTGCGGGCGTAATTCCTGCAAGGCTCCCGTCGCATATTGGGCAGTTGGCCACCATGGCGTCGCTTGATCGAATAGGGTCGGGAATGTCATCACCAGAATGGTCGCCATCTTCTACAGCTTCTGCTTCGGCTTCCAGCCTGGCTTGCTCCTGCATAAACTGCATCATTCGATATTCTTCGCCTCCAAAGTCTTCGTCGTCGGGGAAGTCGTCTAGGTCACCAAACTCGTCAACATTTGCAAATTCATTGTCGATCGAGTCCTCAACCTTCAGTGGCGGCGGAGGGCAGCTCGTCTCCTTCGCGGGTGGCGTCGCATCCTCCTCTTCCATTTTGATGGGGGCCGTGATGGGCACCGTGTTACGGATTGCGCTGAGAAAAAGTGGCTTCTTGGAAGTATCGTCTGCATCCTCTCCCTCTTCGCTGTCAGATTCGTCCAAAAAAGGGCCCTTGCGCTTTCCTGGCGCCTTCTTGGTTGGCTTTGCCTCTGTAGGTGACGATGGTGCGGGTTCGGAGGCGACGGGACTCTTGGATGCTTTCGGACTCGATCGCTCTGTCTCTTTTTGGTTTTCTTCTTGACTCAGCCTTCTCTTCTTGACCGAGGACTCTACCTCGTTGAATCTCTCCTCCTCCCATGGCTCGGCGTCGTAGATGTTTGGCTCATCGTCGTCGTCGGCGGCTTGGACCACTAGCTTCTCTTGACCATCCAGAAAAAGGGTCTGCTCAGGTTTTTCGGCCTTTTGAAAGAAGCTAAGGATGCTGGCATTTGGCCTCGCAGGCTTTTTCGAAGGCGGAACCTTGGTGAAGTTCTTCTTCGGAGTGGCGGTAGGCCGCTTTCGAGCTGCCGACGACGGTGGGCCCATGTTGCCACTTTGGTTGGAAAGTAGGTTTGCTGCTCGAATGCTCTTCAAGGCGATTTCATGTGCTCAGTCGAGGTTGCTTGACCTGCTCTTAGAGGAGCGACGACGTTGTTGGGGACTGGCAACTGCCAAGGGTTCGGTGTTGAATTCTAAGAATCTTGAGGTCAATTGAATCAAAAAGTGGATGACGCGCCCAAGTCGCGGGGTCCTCGCGCTGCGCTGGGGTACAGGGCGCGCAGTCTCGTGCTTGGGCACTGTACCTAGGTGAGCAATTAACACCCTTGCCCCCCCCAAAATTTAAGTGGACCAGTCCGCGCTCTTTCCTTGTGCATCCACTTGAACACGCCCAAGAACATCCTCAATCATCATGCCCATGTGTACCCATAACTAGGTCTTGCACGTAGGTCAAAACACTAGATGCACGTCGCTTCAAGATACCGAGGACACTTGTTACGAAGCTTGTGTAATAAGCATGAGTATCTGCGGAAGACCCCAAAGATATAAATTCGACTCGCTGGGACAATGCCTAGACTGACCACCATTCTCCAATACTTCTATCGCAACATTACGGACATGACGACAACACACTCATGGTGCACATTGTTATGACCATTGCTGTCTGGCTAGACGGTTTCTCCAAACGTTTCACGTCCTACGTTGATTCGCCTTGTCATGTACTGTCCAACTGAGATCCTACGTGCGTGACTGACCGCGATCTCACAATTGCATCATTTCATCGGCTCAGAAAAGGTTTACATCTCGAACCCGGGTAGTGACACGACATAAACCGTGGAGGCAACCATTCACAAGGCTGACTTTGTGTGACGGTTACTTTTGAATGTAACATGCGTGGAGCTATCGTACCAACTCGAAGAAGCCGTCAACAGCTCAACCTTCACAAGAGACACGATACAGACACATGAGCAGCTATGTGTCGACTGCAATGATAAGGATACATGATACTTCCGTTCTCAGGCTCACACTGGCCGATTAGAGTCTAACATACCACTTGACAAGGCTAGATCGGGCTGCATATACTGCTGGTTCCATTGTACATTATGATATACACTATCTGCGCTCTCCATTCCCATATGCCATTGCTTCATTAGTCCCGTACGCGCCGAGCGTTGTTCTTCCCAATCTAGGTATGTCTAACAATGCTCTACTCCGCATCCTCTAGGGTCCACACACTCACGCCGGCCCTCTCGACATTTGCCTTGAGCTTGTTCAAGACAGCCTGTCTCTTGGCCCGTTTCGCCATCAATTCTGACTTCTCATCTTGGCTGAAGCCAGATAGCTTCTTGCGGGGAGGAGTGCCACGGACGCCGTATGAAGCGACCGAGGATACAAGGGAGTTGCGGAGAGTGCCGGGAGACGCCGTGGCCATACGCTCGGGGGAGAAAATTAGCGACCTGCTGTTCCTCTGAGGGGTGGCCATCGGAGAGCCCTCGCGGCTGTTAACCGACGAGAAGCGCAGCTTCCGCATCTGGTTCTCGAGAACGTCAATGTCGCCAGATCGCTTCTCGACCATGCTGGTCATCTTGTTGATGGTGCGCATGACGGCCTCGACGGTGGGGACATTGGAGTTGCCCTTGCCAGACGCACTGCTTACTGATGCGAGCTTGGTCTTAAGAAGCGTCAAGGCTTCCTCCACCTCGGCGAGGAGTTTGGAGAAGTTGGCATACTCACGACGCAACTCGTTCTGCTGAGCAGCTTGTTCGGCGCTCAAAGGTAAGGAGCGGCTGATGTCGGCCTGGTCGGGATCGAGTCTGACCATCATAATCTTCTTGAGGTCGTCCTGCTTCGACCGCAGGCGGGACATCTCACGCGCAAGTTCGTTGCAAGCCTCCAGCTTCTCCTCTACATCTTGAACACGGCCATATTCTAGGTCCCGGGCGAGAGATCTGTCGATGACCTCGCCGAGCTCGTCGATCTCAGACAAGACCCAGTCTTCGGGGTTTTCAAGGTCTTCCTTGCGGCGACCACCCTGCTTGAAGCCAACATCGTGTCCTACGATGAAGCTTGCCAACGATCGAGCGTTCAGACCAAGTGTGTCAATCATGGAGTTGATGTCACGGTAGACGGCTTCGACTTGCGCGGGGATGGTTTCCTTTGCTGACGGTACCACATTGGAGTGCGCGATGAAGTCGTCCAGCTTGAGACTGGGCTCGATCTTGGATGCAAGAATCTTCTGAATCTCATCGTCCTCCTCGTCCTCCAAAGTTCGCGTCTCCTCAGCTTGTCTCCTCTGGCGCGCCAACCTCTGCTGCGCAACGAACGGGTCCTCCATTGTGGTCTTAGAACCGACTATGGACATACCCATCTGGGAGGGCTGCTTTCTCTGGGCGCCGAGAATTTGAGAGGCCATACCAGGGGCACTAACCGAGCGAGCTGACTCTTGGCGCAGGCGTCCCGGAATAGCGGCCCTGACAGGGCTGGGGGATCGCGGGCTCGTTTGCGAAGGACGAGGGAGTGTGGGCACATTGTTGCCGAATAGCGAATGTCGTGGTCTCTCTTCCTCTGTGCGCGGAATTGAGTAAGTGCTACTGCTAACACCACCGAAAGAGCTTTGAGGAGTCAGACCTGCATTGGGAGTCATGGCCACAATGGACGGACTAAGATCCTTTGCGACGTCGACTCCACTACCCTCGGACCCTTCTTCGTCCTCCTCCAGATCGCTGTCGTGGTCACTATCCGGGACAGTTGGTATGGCCGGGAGGTCGTTTGTCTTGGGTTTGGTGATAAAATCGGGTGGCAGGGGAGCGTCTTCTGGCTCCTTAGCGGGCGTCTCACTGACGGGCGTGGATGACCAGGTTGCTTGTGTGAGAGACTGCTTGGGCATCTTGAGGAAGTCGGGGGCAGCCGCTGGCGCCGTCTGCTTCGGCTTCTCCTCCGCGGGCAATGGCAGTGCTGTCGGAGGTGTAGTCGATGGCACAGCCTTACTAGGTTTGGGGGTGATGAAGTCAGGGGGCAATGGTGCGTCATCTGATGACTTCGTCGATTGCTTAGGCTTAAGGAAATCGGGAGGAAGCGGGTCATCGACAGCCTTCGTCTGAGATGCTTTTGGCGTCGTGAGGAAGTCAGGGGGAAGAGGAGCATCGCCTGCCTTCGGGGAAGCCTTACTTGCCCCGCCTGAGGAAGAAGACGACTCTCCCAGAGGATACTCAACCCTGCTCGTTGAGTCGGGAGGTAAGGGAGCATCCGTGGGAGTCTTACTCTGGGGCTCCAGCTTGAAGCCTGACGACGAGGACTTTGGCGAGGGCTTGGAAAACAGACTTCGGCCATTTTGCGGCGCAGTCCCGAGTCCGAACAATCCCTTGTTAGGAGCAGGTGTCTCCTTGGGTGTCGTGGAGGGCAAATCGAAAACTGATTTAGGCTTGGGTGTCTCTTCCGTTGTGTCCATGCTCTGCTCCTTAGTAGGTGTTGTCTGCTTCTTAGCATCTCCAAGGGCCGAGCTGAAGCCGCCGCCGAAGAACGAGGATCCGCCACTGGTAGCAGGCTTTTCGTCCTCGTCATCGGCATCGTCCTTTGCAGAAGGATCGGGCTTGAAACTGCTTTCCAACTTGAAGGGCTGACCGGCGAAAGGATTGACTCCAGCACCACTGCTGGGCTTCTGGCTGGGCGGTGGAAACGCAGTATCTTTGGTGGATGAGAAAGGAGACTGGCCCGAACCAAAAGGGCTTGAGGAGGGTTTGCTTCCAAACACGCTGCCGCCTTCGTTGGCGTTCTTGTTACCAAGCGAACCAAAGCCGCCAGACGATGCAAACCCTGCGAAACCACCCCCTGACGAAGGAGTAGCCGCGGCTGTCGGTGTCGAGCCGCTACCAAAGACACTCTTGTTTCCAGAGCCGAAGGTGCTAGGCTGTCCGAATGTCGACCCTGTAGTGGCTGAGCTTGAACCTGCAGCTGCCCAGGGAGACTTATTTCCACCAAGGGCTGAGGACTGCCCGAAAGATGAAGGCTGACCGAAAGCTGGGCTAGAGGTAGCGGCAGCAGGAGTCTTGTTTCCACCGAGAGACGAGGACTGTCCAAAAGATGAAGGCTGACCAAAAGCTGGGCTAGAGGTAGCCGCAGCAGGAGTACTGCCCAAGGCGCTGCCACTGCCGAATGCACCGCCGCTCCCGAACGCCGACTTAGGAGTGGAAGTTTGGCCGAAAGGCGAAGCAGCAGATGTGTTGCCACCAAACGCGGTGCTTCCAAACGTTGATCCTGTTGCCGATGCGCCGGTCGCAGAACCCAAGGCATTTGATGTGCCCCATGGTGAACTCTTGGCTCCTAGCGCAGAGCTGCCGCCAAACGCAGGGGTGGATCCGCCGCTGCCGAAAGGGTTTGCCGGTTTTTGGCCACCGCCCAAAGCAGAGGGGGCACCGAATGCCGGCGTCGAGCTCGCAGAAGAGCCGAACGCTGATGGCTGAGAGGGTGCACCGAAAGGTGACGCAGCTGATGGAGCTGCTGGAGCTGCTGCAGGCGCCGCGGGTGTAGGAGCAGGCGCTGGAGCAGACGTGTCAAGCACAGCCATGCCAGGGTAAGTTGTGCCTCCTCTGATGGAGTCCTCGTACACGATCCACCATGAGCTCAGAACACCCTCATGATTCAAGACCCAGAAGCCGGGCAGTGGGCCCGGTGAGTCCTCAAGCTCCTCGTCCGCAGGCAGAGGCTTGTAAACCTTCTCTTTGCTCGACAAGTCGAGAGCAACGCCAATCGGGACTGTGTTCTGGAAGTCTTCCGTCATAGGGAGAGACGCACGCTTGGAGTCGTCGAGAAGCTCTGTTGTTGTGAAAACATTGGAGATACTGTCTGCTGGCTTATCCGGAGACAGCGGCGTCTTTGATCTGCTGAGAAGGCCGATATCAGGGGATGCTGTGGACGCGACAATCAACAGATCCGTAAGGTTAGGAGGGAAGTCTTTCAGTCGTAATATTGAGTGATGAGGAGTGTTCTCTGCGCCAAAGGGGTCGACGGGGTCTGTGAGCTTCTGAAATGTGAAGTCTGATGGGAGCTTTCTGGTGATTATGTGGTATACTGATGTTGGGGGAGATTCTTTTGTTGAGGTATGAATGGCCAGGAAGAGGTGATTTTCCAGCCAACTCAGAGAAGACACTGAATGGAGATGATCAGTTCGCGTTCCCAACGAAATTCGCATCACAAAAACCTACCGTGAGCGTTCTCTACGCCGGGCGGTCGTGGGATCTGCCCCTTTTCCTCGCCCTCGGGGGTCATTTGAAAGATAGTACCATCCGCCAAGCCTGCGACAAGCTGCTTTCCTTTGGTACTCCAGCTTAAGCAGCTGACCTGCGCCTTCAGAACATTGCTGATATTCCTATCCTTCAAGTTCGCCATGTGCAAGTTCCCGTTATTCGTCACAATGGCAACCAGTTCTGCCTTCTCGATCGTAGGGTTCGGTACCAGCGCCCTCAGTGTCTCCCCGTTCGTTGCAAGCTCGAAGGCCGCCTGAGTACCGCCGTTAAGCAGGCTCTGGGTCTCATAGACGGCCAGACCGCCGCCACTTTCGGCAGACAGAATCAGGTAGTTCTCGTCGGCGCTGAAAGCGAGCTGCGACACCCTCATGGGCATAGGCAGCTTGACCTGGGGCTGGAAGGCGCGGACATCGGAGCTGTCGCTCTCCTTAGAATCGGCTTCGAAACCTTTGCGCACAGATTCGGTCGAGGCGATCGTGATCCCATCGGGGCCGGCGGCGGCGACGAGTCCCCGGCGGGGAGCGATGCTGAGGAGGGAGGCCGTGTCGGCGGGTGCAGGGGACCATGCGGACGTCAGCCGGAGCTTCGCGTCTCCGGCAATCGATTTGAAACCAAGCGCCTGGACAATAGTTTTAGTTGGTGAGCTTTGAACGTGTGATAGACAACGGCATCGACGGTGTCGGTGACCAGATCTCACCTCGGTCTGGATCACCTCCAGCTCGGGGCCTTGATTCAGTCCTCCGCCTCCAGCCGTGCTTCCAAGCATGGCGTTTCCTTGGTTCGAGAAGCCGAAAGCCATGGTGGAATGCTGAACAACCGGCTCGTTGGAGGAGGGACTTGTTGGGTCAGCTGGGGGTGGTTCTTTGCATTCGTTGGAGGGGCCGCGTTGTTGATATACGGGAAGTTTTTTCTTTTTTTTTCCCCCGTTCGTCGCAAGCAGCTGGGTGCGGTTGCTACAGTCGCAACCAGTGAGTATTGCGCAGGGACGTTGTCGACTCTAGAAAAGACTGCTGAGCGCCAAAATGCCGATAAAAAGGAGATTGATTTAGTTTCACACGTTAAAACGCGAAAGAATTGGCCTTAAGGCAGAAGGGTGATGCCTTCTAGATGTTGCACCGTCTGATTGCCTGGTCTCTGGCGACAAGACAGACTGCTGCTGCTCCCAAAAATTCGTATGGAGCTCCTGCTTGCTACTGGGCCCGTCCGTCACCCCGGTCGCATCAACTAGGAAGATCACGTGAAGCTTAGGCAGCTTCATGGGGCGTCCCTGGCCAATCAGCACTGGCATCTGTCGGTGTCAGGGTGCCTCCCGCTGCATGAGCTCTCCCCAAACAGCGGGCGACACCTTTGAAGGCAGCTTTTAGCCTCGTCATCAGCTCCTGCCTTCACCACGTCCCTCAACATCTCCACGCCCAGCGGAACCTCTGCCAACCTCATACCATCCACCACGACCGAACGATCACGAAGTTTCCCACAAACCCGACGACCGAGAAAGAACAATCACAGCGTCCGGGTCTAGCCAGCCAAGTCAGCAACCATGCCTGGCTTCGACTTCTCCAACTACAACCGCAATGCGGCCCTCCACGCCCGAGGTGTCCCCCTGCCCAAGGCGACTAGCACAGGTACCACTATCGTGGGATGCATATTCGACGGCGGAGTAGTGGTTAGTATTCCCAAACACTAGATTCCCCTCCATCAGCTACTAGCATGGATCCAGTCATTGGACTCGCCCCCGCGTACCGCCCTTTCGTACCACAAGCTCGTACTAACTATCCATTCAGATTGCGGCCGATACAAGAGCGACGTCGGGTCCCATCGTAGCGGACAAGAACTGTGAAAAGTTGCATTACATCGCCCCCCAGATCTGGTGCGCGGGTGCCGGAACCGCTGCCGATACCGAGTTCACCACCGCAATCATCTCCTCCAACCTCGAGCT
This sequence comes from Colletotrichum sp. SAR 10_77, assembly GCA_025330015.1. NCBI lineage: Eukaryota > Fungi > Ascomycota > Sordariomycetes > Glomerellales > Glomerellaceae > Colletotrichum > Colletotrichum sp. SAR 10_77. The sequence continues at coordinate 4,675 of JAKMWV010000459.1, read as the reverse complement.
CCACGCCCTCTCGACAGGCCGCAAGCCCCGCGTCGTCACCTGCATGACCATGCTCAAGCAGCACCTCTTCCAGTACCAGGGCCACATCGGCGCCTACCTCGTCGTCGCCGGCGTCGACCCCACGGGAACCCACCTGTTCACCGTCCACGCCCACGGCTCCACCGACAAGCTCCCCTACGTCACCATGGGCTCCGGCTCCCTCGCCGCCATGTCCGTCTTTGAGACCCAGTGGAAGCCCCAGCTGAACGAGGAGGAGGCTGTTAAGCTCGCCAGCGATGCCATTCAGGCCGGTATCTTCAACGATCTGGGTTCCGGAAGCAACGTCGACGTCGCCGTCATCACAAAGGACAAGACCACGCTCAAGCGCGGCTTCGTCAAGCCCAACGAGCGTACCGCCAAGCTCAAGAGCTACGCCTTCAAGCAGGGCACGACCGCCGTCCTCAACGAGAAGATTATCAAGAAGAACGAGATTGGCCGTTACGTGAGCGTAACGGAGGTGCCGGCTGGCGAGGCGATGGAGGTTGATGCATGAGCGGGCTGACGGGTTTATGAGGATACGGGCTTGCGAGAGGCTGGCTAATGAAAATGCTCCCTAGACGAGGAGTTGATGTACCAACACAATGGACAATGGCAATAGAAGACATTGACACTGATGAAGCCAAAAACGCAGGTTGTTGAGTGATGAAGTTGACTCGGGTATGGGCACCGTAGCAACCAACAATCGTAGTAAAGCAGTCTGATGCCAGCAATCACCAAGACATCAGTATGGAGGCATGTGGCACCAAGGTGTAGATCCAGGAATCAGTTGTGAAAGGCTTTTTCCCAATCGCCTTGCGACTGCCATTATGCAGGCAAAGCCCTTTCTGTGTAACAAAGGAAAACTTCTGAGGAGGATTTTATGGCCCTCCCCTCAAAGCAAATGTGGTATATACATAGGAACCAAGGGTATGTTCAATCAAGGTCTGTACACGCTAAACGATCCCTCACTTTTTCCACCTCCCGTGGCACGGAGCAGAGGGCTGGTCCATTGTTGTATGGGTATTAGGACAACCTCGTCCTCCCCCTGCTCCCGTGTAGCGTACCTTGCTGAATGCAGAAAATGGCACAATTCCCATCCATGAATTTGAAATGCCCAGAAAAAACAGCTGCACTCCGTAGAGCCAGCTTCCCAAAACTCCGAAGATGCGGGGTATGAAGGTGATGTGGTGATGCAGTGGTCATGATCCGTGAAATGCCGCCAGAAGCCATGCGCGCGCAGAAAGAACTCCTAAAAGACTCGTAGCTAGCCAGTCTTGATGCCAAACATGGTGCGCGTCCTGGACTTGCTGCGGGACTTCTTTCCGTTGCTGTCATCGTCATTGTACTTTGACTTGTGGATCCTGCGAGGTTTCATGTCAGCACTGCGGCTTCCTGGGTGCTTTCATTGTGAGGCAATACGTACCAGCTGTTGCCGACCATGTTCATTCCCTTGGCTTCAGCTTGTCTGTAGAAACCAGCGGCCTTCTTAAGGTTCTTCTTGCATCCGATGCCTTGGGCGTAGCAGAATCCTGCCTCAGCCAATGCATCAACATCACCCCAAGCTAGTGTTCTGTCAGTGAGAGGTCTTAGAGAAGGAATCCTTTGGCAACTTACATCCAGCGATCTCAAAGCAACGCAGGGCAAGAGCCTTATCCTGCTCAATACCCCATCCATTCATGTGGCTCACACCGAGCTCATAGATGCTGAGTGCGAATTGTGCCTTACGCGTCCTCCTCTCTGTGGCATCCACAAACTTGCCCTCCTTGACGTGGTCTTCGTCATCGGCAATTTCAACACTGGCACCCTCAGCTGCCTTTCTCAACCACTCAACACCCTCACGCTGGTTGGGCCGCATGCCCCAGCCGTGGCGGCAAGCCAGCGCATATAGAAGCATGCCAGTAGCGTTTCCGCCCTTGGCAGCATGGCGAAGATGGTAAGTAGACTCCTTGACGGAGCCATTCTCGTGGCACTCGATACCCTTGGCTAGGTGCTCTTCGGCTGTCATTTCCGAAGTGGTAGGTGCACCCGAAGCCAGAGATCGAGCGCCCTTAATAGTACTGCTGGAATCGGTGGTTGCCATAGACATGGCAGTCTGACCACGGGCAGCATCGTGGACAGGAGATGTGAGAGCGCGGCCTCTCGGGTCATCTTCTGATGGTCGGCTCTCGGTAGATGGGCGACTCGGGTTGGGGGACGGCTGCGGCGCAGGACCACCACGGTTCATGCCATTCTTCGTCAAGTTGAGATCGCCAGGAGCACCTGCCTCCGCAGAGCTGGACGGCCGTGTCGGAGGTGAGGGAGGCGCTCCATGAGCGATCGTCGAGACGTTGCTGGGCTGAGTCATGGGCTGTTCCCACTGGAAAGAGGCCTGTGGGTGAGGATCGAGAGGAACCGACCGTTGAATCATCTTGCCTCTAGGAAGTGAATACTTAGAATAGATGTATGAGGGGGCCGCCTTTCCGTCGTCATGCATGGGATCCGGGAAACCTTCACTGTTCATGCTGACAGGAGTGTTGGCTGAATCGTCATTTGCAAATACAAAGGATGGCTGGCTGTCTGATGAGGCTTGGCGCGTTGGTGTTTCCAGTCCAGGAGTGCCTGCGCGACTCATCGGCCTTGAGAAGTTGAAAGAAGGTCGCGGCAGTGGCATAGAAGCTTCCGAGCTGACGGATGGGGAACGTTGGAAAGGTCCAGGGTTAAGGTTCGGGGACGCGGCCGATGCGAAAGCGCTGCCACTCGACAGCTTGCGTGGGGGAAGAGACTGAATGGAGTTGCTCATTGAGGTGTCGTCGGTAGCGTTGTCGAGAGGCGAGGACATGGAGCTGGCTGATCGTGCAATGAAGTTGGGTCTTGGGGGGGCCAAACCGGGACCATCGAAAGAATGAGCCTTTGACTTCTCAGGAGATGTCCCAAGTGAGTTATCGCGGGAGCGTGCTGGAGAACGCATAGGTACTGCTGGTGGTGAGGCATGAAGGAGGGAGTCGCTGATCGGATGCTCCATAGGCGCTGGTGACTGTTCTCTCCTGGCGCCGAAGGTTGTCTCATCGTGGTCCTCTCCTACGGATTCCATAGGACGTCCACGGATCGTGTCAAGCTGAGGCTGGGGAGGAAGGGGGACGTTCTCGTCGGGAGTAGGCGGGATTCGGCTCATTCGTGGATGCACTGATCTCGGGCGGTCCTTCTCTGAGGGGAAAGCGTCCTCCATCTCGGTTCTCATGCCAAACCCAGGGTTCTGAAGCTCGGGAAGCGCCACTTCATCGGAGCCAGAGTCGTTGGACATGGAGCGGAAGTAGTCAGATCGGCCTTGGACAACCAGAGGGCTCTCGGTCGTCAAAGGCGGGAGTCGGCTCATTCGTCGTCCGTCGCCGTTGGCCGCAGCTTGGAGCTGCCTCGCCAAAAGGCGACTCTGGAGGGCGAAGGCATCGAGAGGCGACAATTCGGGAGGCGCCTCACCTGCAACGTGAAGTCTCGGGGATCGCAGCGGTCTCGATACGTTCGACATACTGGATGGCGCCCGAAGGTCGATGAAGTTGGGGCGTTGAGGCGACATGGTCGGTCGGGTATGCGTCGCTTCCTGCTCTGAAGACGCCATGCAAGGCGATGTGGTTGCTACACAGCTGGTGGTGGATTGATTTGAGGAAGTCGACGCCAGATCGGGGGGTTCGCTGGGAGAGGTTGGTGGTTGGAATCCTGGCGGTGCAAGTCTTGTCTCGGGGGAAGGATCGAGTATGGCGTCAGTCTAGACTGGAAGAGGATTCCGGCATGGAGGTCGAATAACAGGTCGTTGGCCAGATGGTGGTGTGGCTGACGGGAATGCTATGGGCGGCGCATGAAAGATGAGGTCAGGCCAAAGGTCGCAGTAGCGGGCCGGGAAGGTTGAAGTTTGGTACAGCGGTGATGATCGACGCGCAAAGGAAGTCGGATTCGAAGATCAGGTAACGAATGTCGTCGTCGACTTGAAGCTGCGGAAGTAAACAGGATGAATACCTTGTTTAGAGGCAGGCGCAGATGTAAAAGGCAGAGAGGCCAGAACGGAAGCAGGATAGGCAGGCCGCTAGTGAAAGGGCGCGTGTGCGTTTTTAGTTTCCTGCAGTTTGATTGATCCCGTCTGGGCTTGTCCGTCAGTGCTGGCTGCGTGGTGGGCTGCGGAGGAGGAAGGCGCAGCAGCCAAGTGCAAGTGCGGGTGGGAAGTCGGGACGAAAAGAGCGTTCGAATGGAAGGTGGTCGTTTGGACGTTTCAAGGGAAACAGACAATGGGATGCTCTGAAGGAGGAAAGTCGTTCCTTGGACGGCAAAGCCAGTTTTGAGCCAACTTTGACTTTTTTCGTGTTGGTGGTGTGTGAGGTCTCACGCCGAGAAGGAGCGGGACGATTTCTCGACGAAGCCTGGCATTGATCTGTCGCAAAAGGCAGATTTGGGGCACACGGGCACGAGGGAGGGGGGAAAAGGTCGAAAAGGAAAGGAAAAGGAAGGAAAAGAGAAGGTGAGGATCAAAAGAGATGGAAGCGATCTCTGTCTCCCCCAGAGAATCGGATACGAGGAGGCGGACGAAGGTGCGAACGGTAAGGTAGGTACGGACACGCACCGTTTTAGTGGTAACTGGGGAGGTACCTTTGAGAGAGAACCAGGTCGCAGAGAGGTGAGGTAGGGGCCTGGG
>JAKMWV010000458.1:0-42382 GCA_025330015.1 Colletotrichum sp. SAR 10_77 | reverse complement strand
CTTGCACTTAGTTCTATTACTGTTTTTAGTGTTTTTAGGTATTTGAGGGCTGTGAGGGCTGTGAGGGCTGTGAGGGCTGTGAGGGCTGTGAGGGCTATAAGGGCTATGAGGCTGTAGATAACTTCAAAATTACCCGATTAGGAAGTTAGAATAACGTAGTTTTACACTATACTTGAATTATTTTAATTGCAATTAGACCAACTAATCAAACCCTTGTGGAAAATTCTCATCAATAGCAAGTTTAGGGGTCCAATTTGCTTTGATTGCACTTGCGGCAGCGCTGCGGGGGAATAGCGAATCGGATATGCATCTGAAAGATGGCCGCTTATTTCCACGAATGAAGGATGCCCAAAACAGAGTCCATTTAGAAAAGAACTGGAGAACATAAGCATAAACTGACGCAATGTAACACTCCACGGGACAGGATGCTGCGGGAAATTAACAGACGGCTATTAAGCAAAAGACCAGATACAAGGAGGTTAAGCTTACATCCGCAATCACTCTTGCCGTGCATTGTTCCTGGTGGCCTGCAGCCTTCTTCGCGAACTGCAGTTTAGGATTCTGCCCCCTAATCGGCACATGCAGCACGAGGCAAACCGAGCCCACTTGCGTTCCGCTTATTTGATTTCCTTCGTGCTGATGCACGCAGGTCATCCGCTGATGATTACGGTCGCAGTTGATATAGACGCGAGGCTGTCAACGCGACACTCGCACGTTGTCGCTCTGCGTCACTTGCGTCTTCGTTGGGCTCCCCTCACCTCGTCTTAATTCTTCTCTACTGTCTTGACTCTTCGATCTTTGTTCTCACAGATTTTCTCCTCTTGTCACTTAGCCATCCTTCAGCAATCATCAGATCATACCAGACTCCAAGTCTTGACATGATGATGAAGCTGGCCGTCCTCGCCATCCTAGGCGCCTCCGTGGCAGCCGTTCCGGATTCTACCATCACCCTTTATGCCCGGCAGGCAACGACCGTGTTGCCCTCATCCGCCTCCATGACTTCGCCGCCTTTGACAACGCTGGAGCCTTCATCGACGCTCCGCGACCCATGGCAGTGCGCAACGCAGAACCTATCTCAGTACTTTGACGTGCCCAAGCCCTCGGGCACGCTGAGCGCGGCCATCGACATGTACGTCGACGAGCTCGTAGAGCCCTGCCTCGAGACGGCCACAGGGGCCGACCTGTTCAACTGCCGCGTCACTGAGTCGTCGCAACTGTGCGGCTTCACCACATTCGCGTCGGCGACTCCCGCGCTCATCACCGCTTTTGCGTCGTACGAGAGCGCCGCCGCCTCCTTCTGGCGCAGCAACAGCGCGAGCGTGAGCTCCCTGTCGGTCGAGTGCGCGTCGGCCTGGAACCACTTCGGCGAGCTCAAACATGCTTGGCTGAACCAGACCATCGCCTACGCCAGCTGCGTGTTAGAAGACTTGCCCCCCGTCAGCACGACCATTGCTTCTTCCGGATCCTCTACCGCCCCTGGCACGGCGGTCACTGGGACGACGAGCAGCACAACAAACACGGCTGGATTGGCAAAGAGAACGGATATGTGGATGCTTGCTGGCACTGGCGTCATCGCTGGGGCTGCTAATGTCTTTGCCTAAGAGTCGACGTTTCAGTTTTAATTAGATGCAGTTAGGATTACCAACCTCTCCTCCTTCAAATATTTCTACAAATGTTTCGCTCTGCACAAGAAGCGGATTTGGTGAGAAAGAAGCTTATCCATTTTCTCTGGCACACATTGAGTACATAATTCTTGAAGACATGTAATCAGTCAGTCGGGGATACGTCGGACGTGGACATATACATCAAACATGAACATCTAAAGTTGAACGGTGCTATGAGAGACCACGCAACCCATTTCAAATACCATACACAATCTGTAAATTTTGCTAACTGATGGTTCGCGGGCGTGATGCTATTTCCGTGAGGGTCGTGAGGAGTTTAGTTGATCATGAAAGCAAAAGCGAACCAAGTGGGGATTCTGACATGTTCATCGTTCACTGTAGTCTACAGAAAGCGACTGAATTTGCACAATTTTACAGTCCGACTCATTTCCAGTTTGGTTTTTTCCACCGTAGGAGCGCCGAAATCTTCATCTAGCGTCTTGGCGAGCGGTTTGTGCCGCACGCTACATGCTTACTTGCGTGGAAGTACCTGTACTTATCCATGTGCTGCTCAGTCTCCTAACAACTGGGGTCCATGTCTGCATCTTTTGGACAATTCTGAGGTCTACAAAAAGGCTCCAGGTCTAGATCTTCGAAACGATGACACCTTCAAGGTCAGCCGCTCCGCCGAACTTGACGAAGGAATACTCCCCCAGCCAACAATAGAACTATGCATTAAGACGATGCTACGTCGGGTAGCAATATTGAATTTGCTGACGCTCCACAACTGTCAATATGGATGGTGCGATCGAAGCATGAGCGATATACTTCAATTTGAAAGTGAGGACCTTGTGATGGCCCGTGATGGCCCATTGAGGAAGTGAGAAACGCTTGTGGCGATAGTGTCCTCCGACTCGGATCATCAGCGATACTGACCAACCAGCAGCTCCAGGTAGCCGTTTGCCTAATTGTCCGGATCCGTGTTCATCTACTCTAGCCGGGCGAAGAGGATAGTGCCGACACGACGTGATGCCTTGTCAAGGCAAGGAAACGTCACATGAAAGGTTACATATATATGGATCGTCGGGCAGATTACAATATGGTCGATCAGCTTTGAAGAGTCCATCATTCCCCATACGCAGGAAAATAGCCTTGGTGCCACCACCATCACTGAGAGAACCCAGAGCACCATGCTATCTTACGTGCTGCCCTCACTCCTGCTCGCCGGCAGCTTCGTCGACGTGGCTCAGGCTGGCGTGGCTCATGTTCGTCGCGATGGCTCATCACCTTCATTGACATATGATCCCAACACCACATCGTACTGTACCTGGTGGGTTGACCTGACCACGGCCAAGACCTGCAGCGTCCTGCTGAGTGAGAATGCCATCGACTTGGTTTCCTTCCGAAGATGGGTGAGACGCTCAAGTAACCCTTGTGAAAGGGTCAAAGTTGGCTAACAAGACTCGCCAGAATCCGTCCATCACAGAAACATGCGTCCTGCAGACAGGCCACTCGTACTGCGTTGAGGCCTTTTTTGAGCCGCCGGTTAGCACGGCCGGGCCATCCACGACGTCCACTATCAAAACCACGTCGACCACGACAACCCCCCCGACCACAACGTCGACCGGCAACGGAATATCCACGCCTCAGCCGACGCAGGCGCAGATCGTTAGTAACTGTAACAAGTTCTACTTTGTGAAGTCCGGCGAGTCATGCTCCACCGTGGCCAGCTCCAACGGCATCACGCTCGCTCAGTTTCTGGAATGGAACCCGTCTGCCGGAAGCACCTGCGCAGGACTCTGGGCCAACGCATACGCCTGCGTCGGTATCATCGGCGGCGCCACGGTCACCTCAAGCCCACCCACAGCCACCACCTCCACAGGCAACGGTATCGCCACACCCACGCCCACGCAGCCCAACATGGTAGGAAATTGTGACAGCTTCTATTTTGTGAAGTCAGGTGACACGTGCGCCGCCATTGCGAGCAAGTCTGGCATCTCGGTGTCGCAGTTCGTGGACTGGAACCCCAGCGTGGGCAGCTCGTGCAGCGGGCTCTGGCTGGATGCGTATGTATGCATCTCCATCATTGGCCACACTCCCACCACTCCCACCCCGACCAGCCCGGGCAACGGCGTGGCGACTCCCACTCCTATCCAGGACGGAATGACCAAGAGCTGCAAGAAATTCCACTACGTCGTTTCAGGTAACACCTGCACAACTATTGCTTCACAATACGGCATCACTGTCGCCCAGTTTACTTCCTGGAACCCAGCCGTCGGCTCCTCTTGTACTGGTCTCTGGCTTAACACCTATGCCTGCGTGGCCGTGTTGTAACTGAATTGGTGGAAGCTCTGAACATGGAGAATGGACATGGAGAATGGACATTTTGATTTGTACTTCAATGTTAATCTTAATATTACTTTCTTATGATGGCCGTGCTACTTGGCGGCACTATGGAATTGTCCTTCTGCTGCCATAGGAGCCTTGCCACCTACCCATTCTGCGCTTGAGTTGTCGCTTCAGGCGCCATAAACTCCGCCACATGCTCCTTCGTAGCCATCTCACATGCACATCCGTGGCGAGAGAGTCGTCTTCCGAAGCCAACAGTGGGCTTATCAGCAGCGCGGTCGGTGCGCATCATACGGTCAAATGCGATGACCGACAGAGCAGCGCGGGTCGAGACATTCTGCGGCACAAGAACACCACCTGCATAACAGAGTCACAAGGGAGGGTAATGATATGATGGGCCCACGTTTCCATTCTAAAAGCCTACGTACAGAAACAGCAGCCCCTTTTATATACCATGTAGCAGTTACTCGTACGTGACGCGATTGTGCTTTTTTTGCCAGTGAACTCGCATTCAGCCCCATGCGCCGCGCATCCATAACATACGCTCGCGTTCGCCGGACACCATCCGCGGCGTCAGAACCACTGCGCTTCGCGCTCAAATTCAAAACATTGCGATGGGATTGGTGGCGTTTGCAGGTCGCTTCTGTGCCACATCCCAATGTTCCATGATACAAGTGCCGTCAAATCTGAAGACATCGATAACAGCGGAAGGTTCCGAGGCCCCAGTAACGTCCATTCGGTAATGGAAATACGCGATATTATTGTCGAGACCCGTGTTTATGATTGTGTAGTTAACATTGCTGGGTGACAGAAACTGAGAGAGAGCGTCGAGAGAGTTCTGGCGCCCAGAGAGGATATCAGGGTTATGTTAGATGTAGTCTTCCGCAACATGGCCGAGCATAGCTTTCGTGGCATTCCTCTCTTTGTAGAAGGCTTGGATGAAATCATTGAGGATAGCCCTCTGCTTCTCCGGTGTTGCGGAGCGAGGCGGGCAGTAGGGGGTTGACGATTCCTGACAAGGCACAAGGCTTTCGGCGCTTGCGGTCAAGGCAGCGCCCAAGGCGAATAGTGAGGAGGCGCGCATGATGTCGGATTGAGACGGGGTAGTGGATGGGACTTTAATGATCATTGCGTCTAGAATTCGCGGATGTGTTACCAACGGAAAGTGAGTACAGATGCAGCCCAGCCTACTTATATTCTGGGACAGACACGATAGAGACCCGTTGCCGGACTTGATTCTATTAAACCAGAGCTTAATAAGAACACTGCAATTGATGGGAGTTCATCTTAACTGCGCCACGTGCTGCAATACAAGGAGATTTCATTACCAAAGACCGTGCAAAATGTGACGTCAATTGTAACTCGTGGTGAAAGAGTAGGGCTGCTTATTAAACTACACATTTTTAATACTGTGACCTGTGCCTGTATGGGTTTCTAGTTGCTGCCACGTTGCTGGACGTTGTGAAAGCTTACGTTCCCTATGTATGCTTCTGAAGTTTAACCTACAGGATTCAGTGTCAGTCCGGACGAGAATTTGGACACACAGGGCTCCATTCCTAAGATCTTCAGCCTGTCGGCAGACTGCCGATCGACATCGCGCCTCGGTACGGAAAACACACAGCCCACAAACTCGGTTGCTTACAAATTTTCTTGGTTGCAAAGCATACCAGACGGGGATCAAATTGATTCCGGTCAATATTCCCGGCCTGGGGAAGCGGCATCCACCTGCCAAGGCCTCTGCAGGCTTGAGTTCGCTGGTGAAATAGCAAAGTGCTGCCTTACTGAAGCCTGTATGAGGTCAAGGCAAGATTTAGCAAGCGGACATGTGTAAAGAAGTGGTGCACGCTGGGTGCCACGTGTACACTAAACGTAAGCCCGGCCGCAAAAGCCCTTGTACGGATATGGCTCTGTAAACCTTGACTTGGTCGTAAAGGCCCTGTGGGCCCTGCGGTAAAAACCCACTTGAGCCTGCCCAGGTGGGCCCTCCCCCGCGCCCACTGACCACAGCCCGCAATGCCTAGGAGGCCTGGATGGCCCCAACCAGGATAAATGTTTACTAATTCAAGATTAGTCAGTAGCAATTGATCAAGCATTGGCTTGCGATGGTAATCAAGCTAATCTTAAGCAGCAAACAGTACTAATTGCATCGGTGTGGGCGCTGCAAGCGATTGGCCCAGTGGGATGTTGAACATGGGTAACGGCAGGACGAGCGCTGCCGTAATTAGCTCGGGCTGTCTTCGCCTTGTTGCCATAGTACTTCTGGGTATTGAGTAAGAACGTTCTTCCTGCTGGGTATGTCACTTCACAAGTAGCACAACAGAAAAGGGGCAACATCTTGGCAATCTTGAAGAAAACGGATCTTTGGCCTGGAGTATCTGCAGATGCTGTCGAGGTGTCATGTTTTCGACCGAGCCTTATTACAAATGCAAAAAAGAGTCAGCTGAGGAATCATAGTGGCCTGCCTGGTGGTCTTTATACATAGTGCACAGGAAACCCTCGTCCGAAGTGAGTTTGTTCGTCTATAGTCAACATCGCAGTCACAACTATCTACGTCCACACTCTTTCCAAAATTCGCCACGATGCCCGCTGTAACAATTCGCAAAAGCCCTGTGGTCAAGTACCATACCGCCAAGTTGAACGGCGTTACGTACAACTACCTTGTCGCAGAGCCGGCTTTGGGTGACGTTGTTGTTGGCACGATCTTCCTCCTCCACGGATGGCCTGATTTGTCCCTGGGATGGCGTAACCAGATTCCGCTCCTTCTCTCTAAGGGCCTTAGGGTCGTGGCTCCTGATATGATGGGCTATGGTGGCACTGATGCCCCGGAAGAGATTGAGTTTTAGTGAGTTCAGGCCTCGCCTCTTGAGACGTTGATGCTTACTCTTCTATTCCAGTACCTATAAGCGTGCCGCCAACGATGTTGCTGCCCTTGCGAAGCACCTCGGCCTCTCCCGCATTGTTCTCGGCGGACACGACTGGGGAGGTGCTGTTGCTTACCGTGCCGCTCTCTGGCACCCTGAGTTGATCTCAGCCTTCTTCGTTCTCAGTACGCCCTTCACCCCGCCAAGCCTCACTTTTGTCGACGAAGCCGCCACGCTGCCCTCCCTGCGCTACCAGCTGCAATTCCGTACGGACGTGGTCCAGGAATACATCGGTTTACCGCAGAACGCCACGCGTGTACGCCAGATCCTTAACACCGCTTATGGTGTCACTCTGCCTAACGGCGTATCCGCCTTTAATATAACTGGTGACGGGCTTGAGTTCGAGCTGCTCGACCAGGTCACTGAGGACTCGCCGTTCCTGACCCCTGAGGAGATGGCCTTCTACGTTGAGAACTACTCCGCCGACCCGTTTAACAGGACGCTCAATTGGTATCGCATTAGTGAGCCTAACTGGAAGGATGAATTGGTGCTGTTCCCGACCACTAATACCACGTGGACGGCCAAGTTCCCGCAGCCGGCCCTGTTCGTCGGTGGCTTGCAGGACCCGGCCTTACCTCCCGCGCTGTCGGAGGGAATGGAGACGTACTTCGACAGCCTCACCCGCCACTCGGTAACCGGAGGCCACTTTGTGATGTGGGAATCGATCGACGCCGTGAACTCCCACATTGGCAACTGGCTTGGCACTTCGGTTCTTGGCAACCTGTCCGTGGGACTGAACTTGACGGCTGGCAGCGGTCTCCTCAACTAAGAGCTTTCCAACCGGAGAGACATGGTGACTCGGCGACGCTGAGAGTTCATAGTCATATACTTGGTTCAGCTATGATTATGTTGATTTTCGGGAAACCCAATTCAAAACGCCATCGTGCGTACTTAAGCCTAGTGAAGCTCAGTTGTGCAGTTCCTTGTCCTTCTCTCCATTCCCAGACCGTTCACTGGCTCCTTTCTTGCATCTCTGGTCCAGCCATATCGTCCGCTGCGCAACACGATTTGCACAAATGAGCAGCTGAAACGTAAATGCTGCATTCAAGCATTTCGTATCCAGACGAGTTTTCCGTAGACGTACGCAAATTGAGATCCTTCGACAGCATTGTCCTTCAGAGTGCACGCGTCTATGAGGAAAAAGGCATCACGGGAGACGTCATTGCTAACCCAGGGGGCCATGAACGTTGGCATATCTTCTTTCTTCCAATCAATAGCACTCTACTTGGGCAAATCATCGAAAATTATCCTAGACATATGAATTGCCAAAAAGAGGCATCCGGAACGCGGTTCCTAGTGGTGCCCGTGATCGGCGCATTGCTGATGGTGTAGAAGTTGCTCTCGGCGTAAAAGACGACGTAAGGTATGACGCTGAGGCTGGTAAGGCGATAGATGTATGAGACAGCGTCGCGGGCTTGTTGATTGAAGTGATACAGCTAGTGAGGCGTCTGCTTTAATGTTGTCGAAGGGCGCTGCGAAGCCTGTAACGAAGCCCAACTGCTGGCGATAGTGTCATATGAGACACGCTTGCAAACGCGGCCGTAATCCCAGGCCGCGACAGTTGCCTTGCTGGCGCTGATGGAAGGGTGGTCAATTTCAATCATTTGGTGTTTTTGGTGTTGCTCCTTAGCTCCATTTCTGACGCAGCTGCCATGAGGTGCGCAACTGGCTCGTCTGCCGAGCGCGCCAAGTAGACACGTTGCGCCTGATGCTACAACATAGCCAGCCTTTCTAGACAGGATGTACTATATTCAACCTAATGAAGTCTGAAATTCTTTTGAAGAATGCCTAGTTCAGCTTATAGACGAGCTTAGTAGCAGAGATATTTCCATCTCGGTACTCCTGGAATCCTTTCATCACGCCGTCAAGACCACCAGGAATCACATTAGGCCTAGAGGGCCTGATTTTTCCATCCTCAACCCAGCCAGGAAGCTTCTCAAAGAACTCAGTTCCAAGGTCATGATCCGCGTCATGTACCTAATCACAGTTAATGACATTATCTAGATTGCAGAAGCAATAACAATGATAACTTACGGGCCAGTGAAACTTCCCATAGCGGTGTTCTTTTAGGAAAGCAGTGAAAACGAACACATCGGACACCTTAGTCTGCTTTGTGACTCCGTCGATGTTTGCCTTCCCCGGCCTCACAGTACACAAACCGCCGCCATTCTCGTCAATAGCTCTTGAGGCTAGACCAGACGAGGTCTTATTCCCAATAGTATCGAATACATACTTGATACCTGGCACCGCCTTCTTGATCAAGTCTACAACGTCATCATCGTGATAGTCAAATGCGTGCGTAGCACCTAGATGCTTCACCAGATCAAAGTGACGGGCGCTGCAAGTTGTGACCACCTCGAAGCCATGCAGAGCTGCGATCTGGATCGCATACAAACCGACGCTTACTATAAAACCAGTTAGTGCAGGTCGTTGTAGCTAACTGAGATCACCTACAGCTTCCGCCCCAGATCAAAACTGATGCCTTTTCTCCGCTGACTCTGGGAATGGCTAGGCAATCTTTGGAAAAGCCAAGCCGTCATCGATGCCAGAGGCAGTGTAGCAGCCTCTTCAAGGGTAATGTTTTTGGGAAGACGGAAGCTGATGTTGTTGTCCGCCAAAGTGTACTCGCTGTAACCTCCGAGGCCTTTGATCTCGTCTGTGGTGGACACAATGTCAGCCCAACTCCGATCGTAGGGTTGACGCCGACCTACCGCCCCAGAAGAAACCGGCTACCAAATCTCCTTTGTTGAACTTTCGCGCCTGATCGCCGGTTTCCTCAACCGTGCCGACGAAGTCACAGCCAAGGACTGCGCCTTCGCCAAAGGCATTTCTGTCCAGCGCTTGAACTGTTGCTCTTGTCAATATTTCAAGCAAAGCCTGCCAATTGAGGTCAAGGCTGTCTTACCGTCTGTCGGGTTCTGGGCGACGTATGAAACTTTCAACAAGGCCTGATTGGACGCTGGCTGAGGTACGGGAATCGCCTCCTTAACAATAGTCGGCAATCCTGTACCCAGGACTTCGGTAACAAGAGCCTGGCACTGTCTCGCGGCCATTGTAGATTGTGATAGAAACGATTGGTTTGGAGTGTATGACGCCAGAAAGAAAATAGTCTGAAGAGTAGACCAGAGCAACAGTGAAGTAGGTGATGGTAAATAGTGGACTCCCCAAGTTCGTCGTCTGTTTTCCCTCACCGGAAGCACGTCGCAGAGGCTAGATCGTCTGACGGCTTTGTGCCGTGGAGTTGATGTTTGATCACAAATCGGCGTTGGCCGGCGTCTTCGTTGCGGGCCGGACCGCAACAAAAACGGGTCTCGACCCCGAAACCCCGAATCCCGGTGCAAGCGCAACCGCCGGCTCACGAACATCAGAGTGCCTAATCATTACGCAGTACAGACTCCATGTTCAACACGGACTCCTTGATTAGTGGCTTTGTGAAAAGCTTGGCACTTGCGGCGATCTCCGTATGCGTCGTTACAAAAGCCCTGTATCGCGTGCCTGATTGAAGCGCTGCACATGTGGATGCTTAAAAATCCAGCTGATCAGATAGCTTTGTTTCAGGGCTCGAGGTCCCACGCAGCTGTGATAGCTGGGCTTTACGGAGACAGGCAATTTAACACGCCTCGTTGAAAAGGATGATCACCAAGCGAAAGCGGGTTGAGGACTTTAAGCCTCTAGCAGTTGATTGATAATTGGCCCCATCAACTGTATAACTGACTAACTAACTTAATTGCCTTAGCAGTGAGCGGCCCGCAGACAAGGACATATACTCATCAAGCCTCGATTGAAACGCGTATAATCCGCAGAATCTTTCCTCCCATTGAATTTGGAAGTTAGTCTGCGCTCCAGATTCAAACTAGCGCATCAATCATTCTCAAAGAATTTCAACATGGCAACTGCAATCCACGTCGTATCCAAGAAGGACCTCGCCCATCATAGGGTCGTTCCAGTCAATATCTCCCTTCCATCATTGGCACCCTCCCGCTCGTCCCTCATCGCAATAACATCGAATAACCTGAACAACGCGAAGCTTGGAGACTTCGTGCACTGGTGGTCTACCTGGCCCATACCTGCTGATACCCCGGTCCCATATAACAACGACGAGTGGGGCATTGTCCCAGCGTGGGGCTTCGGCAGGGCGCTCGAGTCCAACGTCGAGACTCACCCGGCCGGCAGCCTCCTGTACGGCTTCTGGCCGACCTCATTCCATACAGTCGATCTAAAGCTATCGAACGACAAGGGTCGCTTCCGCGGGGTAAGCAAGCACAGGTAAGCACTCGGGAGCATGTACAAGGAGTACAGCCTTGTCGACGAGACAACGCGTTCCGACGACTCCAGGTTCCTCCTCGCCCACGCCTATCCCGTCTAGAATGCTGGCTACGTGCTCAACCGCTTCTGCTACCCAACGGAGTACAAGCCGGACCATCCGTTCGGCGTGTACGGTGGGGAATGGACGAATAGCGACGGAGATCTCAGCGCTGCTGTTCTTGTGAACCTCTCAGCGTTAAGCAGAACTGGGAGAAGTTCCACCTGGAACTTCACGCGGAACCGCAAGC
This sequence comes from Colletotrichum sp. SAR 10_77, assembly GCA_025330015.1. Taxonomy (NCBI): domain Eukaryota; kingdom Fungi; phylum Ascomycota; class Sordariomycetes; order Glomerellales; family Glomerellaceae; genus Colletotrichum; species Colletotrichum sp. SAR 10_77. Next base: position 30,955 of record JAKMWV010000458.1, on the reverse strand, counting down.
CGGCCTCTAATGGCCCGCTTGCCCTTCTGTGCGCGACGTCGTCGCCCAAAATTCTGGAGCCTGCGCCATAGGCCCCGTTTGACTTTAGACCTGTTAGCTACGATGGCCTGGCCGCTGAGGAGACCGTTGCATGGATCGGAAAGTTCAAGCCGAAGCGTGTCGTGGTTCTTGATCACGGCGCACCTCTAGCTACCACTGAGCGGTTCGTTGAGGCACTTTCAGAGGCACTGTCTGAGACGCAAACTACGCTAGTCATGATCGGAGTTGAGCCGAAGATGGGGACTGCCGATGAGTTGGTCTCTCTCCTAGGGTCGAAGCGGCAGTCTCGCTCTACTGTTGAGCTCAACACGACATTCTTCATCGATATCGGGATCGCTACAGAGGGTGGGCAGAAGGTTTTTGAGGAGAATAAGAAAACCTTTAACAGGGCAGTTGAGGAGAAGAATCTTGGAGACATTGAGTTGGTCAAAGGCAGTGGAGTGTCTGGATCTGGTGGGGTTGAGGGAGCGTGGGAGAATCTCATTCAGGGGACATTAGCGCCTAACAAGGTCTGGGTGTATCGACTGGACGGGAAGTCACAGTAGTTATCGGGTGCAAGTGGTAGAACCTCGCAAGGAATTGAGAAGCCCTATGGGGTTCCGTAGTCTAGCGAATAGTAATTTCGTAGTTGAGCAGAATTGGAGGAATACTGGAGTTCTATGTACTGCAGTCCACTCGCACTCAATATGCTCCATACAGGAGGTCGATTGTAGGTCCTGGGATCTCACCGTATCCTTTCTCAATCATCAGCTACACAGCTGACCTCAGTCACACGCAAAGCTCCTTTGCGCCGCAGTGGGGTCAGTCAGATCTTGCCGCACCTTACCGGTCGCTCGACTGAAAGGCTTCGGCCATTCGACGTTGTGCAGGCTGGGTGGCTGGATCAATCCCATACACTAAGCAGTAGACCACTCCAAAATTCATCTCTATTTTCAAGTTTTGGCGGTGATTTCCATCACTGATGCCAAATATTCATCTCGCAATGGCAGGAGTCTTCAATTTTTTTCGATCGTTTTGGGCATGAAGAATGAAATTCTTCATAGCCCATCGCCATGTTCTGGGACGATCTCACCGCGCGAGAGGCACACGCTCAAATCGCCTCAACGCTCTCGGACCTTATTGATGCCCCGAGGCGATCTGCCGCTACTTCAGATAGCGAGGAAGCAATATGGTTGCCGTACGGATCAAGCGACAGGCCCAGCATGAGACGGACTCAGAATTTGTTGGATTCGTTGAAGTCAGCATCCAGCCATCTGTTTTGCGAGTTGGTGAACCGTTCTACTTCTTGCAGTAGAAATCAAATGGCGAAATTCACCCGGAGGTTTTGTAGCAGGAAAGCGCCTAGCACAAAAGTTTTTGCCGTTCTTGTCACTACTTCTGATGATCCAGATGAGCACAGTTGCTGGCAACAGACATTGTGTCGGATCTTATCGTAGGTATACCAGGCACGCATTTTCATTCTATAATTCTGCCTGACACATTTGATTTGTAGAGAAGACGATTCTATCATGTCGAGCTTTGATGAGAAGAATTTCTGTGGCTTTTTGAATGAATAAATGCTGTGATTTGAGACAATCGGTACTGCTCAGGTTTATCAGATCAATGGCAAAGTCCCGAGGATACTGGGCCAAAGGCAGCTCGGAGTGTGCCAAAGATCATTCCCACCTGAAGCCTCGCGATTCTAATTCACGAGAAACACTTTGTTAGATGCGATATGTGGGAAGGGGGGAGCTTTTCTCAAGGCTTGAAAGCCATAATTCTCCTGAACCTCTCACTGCTTTGATACGGCTTTCAGCCACCGAGTGACTCCTCAATCATGGAGTGTCGACAGCATTTTCTTTGCATGTGATTCCGGGGAAGGTATAATGACCAAAGGGTTACAGGGCAACCGTATCTATCAACATGTTTTCATGGCACCATGGCAGAACGCCATGCGTACCCTCTGAGAAGTGAACTCTCTGTTCCAGCTTGGTTCATTTTGGAAAATGTGATCTTTGGATGTTCTGTTACCTCTTAAACCAATCATTGACACCATTGACACCGCAAGAACTGATCAGAGACCATATGCTGTTGACGTAGCTATCGATTCTAGCTATTGTTTCAGACCATGGACTTGTTTTTCCGTGAATTCAGGCCCCCCATGTCTCCTCAAATCCAGCATTTTGCCGTGTCGAGACCTAAATGTCTGAACCGATAGCCACGTATTCAAAGCTTGCACTCCTGTGGGACCTTTTGGTTTTAGGAGCTTCTAGCATTGAGAGCTTTTATGATTGGTGCTTTTGTGAAATTGCGGTGAACTCTGTGAAAGCTCTCACAGCAGTGATAGCTGCTCCCATAAGATTGACGAGTCGAGGAAATTTATAGATACACTGCAATGAAAATCACTGCCATGTCGCAAATGATATTCATCTATGCGTCTATCAACATGCTCCAAGAAGAGCTTCACCTCCGGATCGGCCGCCGCATTGTCGCTTACAACTGAGCAAGCCACCCTCTCCGTCAATTGACCCCCTTCGCCGGCTCCTCAGCTTCGGCAAACTTGGCCGTGTTATGCTACATTACCTGAATCACTGTCATCTGCAGTTACGACATGACCGGCGTCAAGAAAATTGATCTCACCGCAAGGAGAATGACAATGCCGATGCCTGAACGAAACCTCCATCCGTCTCCGTCGATAAAGAAATCAACGCTGCAGCTTCATAGCGACGAAAGCAGGTCAACATGAGGGAATCGTCACGCAAAAACGCGCTTGTCGGCAAGCTTGCCGGCCCCTCGAAATTCTATTGAACGATAGCCAGGGCTTCTTTTTGTCATCTTTATTTGCGAAGCAATATCTTACACAACGGCTTTACCACCTGGATAGCACTATTATGTTTGGTCCTGGTATTCTTAGGCCTCTGCAGAGGGGTCGGCATGATTGCTATTCCACTGAACTGTCCGAAGGTCCTCGCAAGAACCGTCGTCAAACTCCGACGACCCCTTGCTGCGACAGACACACATCTTTTCTCAAAATAGCATTTATATAACGGTTAACTTCATGAGCTATTATTCGTTATCGTTTCATTTCATGTCTGCGTAAGATTTGCAAATTTGTAACACGAATTCTGGTTCGTTTCTTTCCATATGCAATTTACTACTGATGGTCTCTGGGACTTCCATGTATGGCGATAATTTGGATCATTCCCACCTTGCCAAACGAGGCTCTCCCGTTCCAGCTTCATATCGAGAAATGCTTTTTCCACCTCACCGAATTCCACCTGTTCATCATCTGAGGCTTCCGTGGGCAGCACTCCGCATACGTCAAGACCTAGCCACCTCTCCGCCGCTTTAAAGTCATCATCACGCTCATGGATCAAATGGAAATCATATGATGCTGTTGACCAGCCTTGCTAGCCCCTCCTCTGGATTTTCCCTCTAGGCTTGCTCTCCCACATCATTGCTGAGAGCTTGGTGAACTTCATAGTCTTCGTGGGGACCTCCTGCGGCACTTGCGGCTTCCGGCTCATCCTGCACGATTCATGTTCCTTTGCATACTTTCATCTTGTTGGGGCCCTGTACATTCCCGTGTATCCCACTACGTAGATTACAGTCGGAGAAGTCACCACCGTCCTGGGGCTTCATCCGGTGATTGGAAAGTCAATTACCGTCTCGGTGTTTCCACCTTCACTCCTAGGCGTGATAAGTTCCACAAAGACTATGCCAAGTTAGCAGATGAATCATGGAATCTGAGTCTTTCAATTGTTCAAATACTCCCATGTCGCCCTCATTGGACTCGGTAGTTGAAGTACAGGTAGCAACTTCAAATGTTGGACATGACGGACCTACACAACAACTTCATTGTCGGATTACCTCGGAAGACCGTTTGTGCTCTTCACCCAAAGGCTACCCGGATCCCGACATTGATTTTCCTCTGGTCCATTCGTTGGTTTCTACAAACTGTATCCTGGCGGCGGCGGCGAATACTAAGGAATCTGCCGGTCAAATGACTTCCATGGCACTCAAGTCTGCTGCCTACTTATTCGTCACTTCAATCAGTCAGTGGGACAAACTACAGGTTTTGCATTCTTTGATTTGGGTGCAGTCCCAATATCACCTGCTGTACTTCGAATTTCTCGTTAAATTATGCTCAACCTTTTCTAAGATTATATAGCCTTGGCGTTTCAGGATTCTCCTTTTGCCTACAAACAAGGGAGGTGTGGTGCCGATGTCAAGTCCCGATTCCAACTTCCGATTCCAAGTCTGATGATGACAGAGACATCGCCGAATTCTCCCCTCCTAAACGCATTGAACCGTTGACGCCATTCCGCCAGCTGTCATCTCCTCAACCAACCAGGATCATCTTGGCTGATGGCTCCGCGCAATACAATCACTCGAATGACGAGATCTCGTCACTCTTCTCACTGCTGCGTGTAACTGTCGCGCGGTACTTCAAGCAAGTACTGATTTTGGACAAGGCCTTTTGTTCCCAAGGCGAGAAATGCTTGTTCACTGCTCTCTTCGAAGACGGTAGCTGTACCTGTGAGAGTTCAACTAACTGGATGCCATCTTGCCTCGTCGAACTTCGGGGGTCTTCGAAATGTCACAGTCGCCAGGGCAATTCCTATTCCAGAGAAAAAGGATCTTTTTGATTCAAGACAAGCATCACATTGCTGGGGAGGCCGCATACTTGGGCTCCTCAACACAGGCCACGAGGGTAGGTGGCAAGACTCAAGGAATTCACGACTCAAGTGCCGCGGTGCGCCTGTGCGCCATCGCAATCAACAAGACAACCATCTTCAAGGCAGAGGGTGAATTCGGGCTTCCGGCGAGGTCAGCCATGCCGTTGAAAATATGGTTACTGGTATCCCCGGCAGTGAGAAGGAGGACACCCGCGCGAAGACACATTGCCAGCCTTGCTGAAATTGCAAGTCGGTCTGCAGTGAAGGATACGCTCCGCCAAGAATATGCCACCGTCGCAGCCATCGTCATTTCACAATGCGGCCCTTCATGCAGCACTGGATTCACTTTCTATGAAAGACATCGGATAGATGGAAGACTGGTGATTGATCTAGACCATGTAAACACCCAGTCAGGGCCTTGCTTCCTTGAATTCGGGTTCAAGCTTCAAGAAAATCGGCAACGCCGACGTTCACAATGTCCGTCGCTCCATCACCGCTGAGCACATGCAGCCGGACCACGTTCCAAGAGAGATGGACTAGAAATTATTTCCAGTCTCACCAACTGGCCAAAGTCCGTTTCCCCAATCATGGACCGGCGTACAGCGTGACTCAGTCCTGCCAGTCAGGTCGATCGGTCTCACTTCCCACCCGCCTTCGTTTTCTGTCCTTTTCGGTGGCCTCCAGTGGACAAAAGACGGTTAGAGAGAAGCAGGCTGGTAATTCTTGCTCCCTTTTCGCCCAGCTGCGAAGACGGTTATGCTCGCCGCAAGGTCACGTCTCGCGAGAACGCTCATTTGCCAGCAAGGCCTGTCGGTCCCGAATGGTACGTACGGTGGCTTGATTAAAGACGGCAACATGTGCGTGCATGGCTGAATTAACCCGGTTGCAAGTGATTGGCGAGGCCGACCAAGAGTGGGCATGGCCGGGCCAGCTTCCGTCCGGCATGTTGAAGGCATCACGACAGATGCGGTCCGGCGTTGACGGTCCGTCAAGCCGGGAAAGTCTGAAAACAACATATCCAGCCTCAACTTTCTGGAGACATTTCTCGATCGAAGGAGAGAACGCGTTGGCAAATTGTCACGGTGTCGCATCTAGAGTGACAAGCCAGCTCATTGCAAGATGTTGGGTCACCACTCATGGTGGGCCTCCAAAGCCCTTCACCACGAAGCGTAACATCGGTTTTGCAGCAGAAGATGGGCTTTTTGCCATGTTTAAGATTGATTAGACGCCTCTGTCTTGTGGTGTCGACACCCGGCAAGCTTCCTTTCTGTAAACCCTCCCCGAAGCGCACTCCTCCTGCCAGCCCCTGGATCTATGTATAAAGAGTCATGGCTGGAAATCTTCCTCACCCCAGCTTGCTCGTCTCTGCTTCTTTGGCTGATTGATGTGCTTGTCGCGCCCACCATGGGCATTCCAGTATGCCTCTAAGAGGACTGGATGGTTGTCGAACAGAAAAGCTTCGGACACACGGCTCGGTTCGATGAAGCCTTCCTAGACAACCTCGAAATCGAATTTTTGCGCCGGGCGCTTCCAGTGTCGCTTAATCTGCAGGACATGCCACAGATCGGGGTCGTGGAGGGCCCCTCGTGGCGCCTCCCGGTTGACATAGTTTCTCCAGTACGAAGGAGCATCCATCTGGATCACCGCCTCCGGCTCCCACGTATGGGTGCCATCGCCCATGTCGTCTATGGCGCACGGCGGAGATGCTGCTTCGGTAGGTCCATGCAGGTCGTTGTGCCAGCAGCACAACAGTTGAAGACGCGATGCATCTTCGGGGTCCGGTCGGTGGTTTGCAATTCCGAATATCCGCCATCGTCTCTTGGTCACGCCATCGTTATCGACGTCCTCATCGGCTTGGGCGTCGGCGCTGGTATCGTTGGCAGGGCTGGTGGTGGGCTGCTCCGCGTTCCGACGTTCTGCGGGTGTCGGATTGACGGCGATGCCATTTGGAGCCATGGCGCTGTCTCGTGTGGCGTTTTGTTGCGGGAGGCTCTCTACACAGGATGGTAAGCATCAGGCGACAGACACGAATATGCCCTCGGACTTATTTGAGGAAATGACTTACCAAGCTGTGAATGCCCGGCCCAGGATTGTGCGAAGTTTGATCGTGGAAACGTGGTTGTGGTGCTTCGTCAGCCGCTTCGAAAGATGGGGGCCCGGAACCGACGTTTTAGCAGATGTAGGGACTTGGCAGCAGACGGGACGTTGTTCGTTTGCCCGGGATCTCTCGAGGTGAATTGTACGTCCTGGAGCTGCCTAGAAAGGTCTGCGTCCGTCAGAACTCGGCCGCATGGATGAGATTTGGATGCGGGTGGAGGATCGAGGGCAGAAATGGTCGTTCCTCCGGCGTTTGCAACAGCGAAGTGCACCAGCGGAAGGCACGTACCGTCTTGGTCCTTGCCTCTGGAGCAGGGGCGGGTTGCTGAAGTGGCAGTCGCTAAATCAGCAGTTGCTGAAACGGCACACTGCAAATGGTGCAACCTGGATGGTCTCTTGCTTCCCTCGGAGAGGCAGCAGCTGCCTTCTACCTTGCCAAGTTGGACACCGCAGCTTGTCGGCTCCTTCTTGAAAATCCTTTGGTGGGTATCGGTACCTACGGTCCCCATCGTCAGTCATTCGTGGCTGCCCTGGGAAAAGGAAAGACCAACGTCTCAACTTCTCCTGCTTCGTCAAGTGAGGCCCCTGCCAGCTTGCAATGCAGTTCAATGTCTGTGGACAACCCTGGGCGTCTTTTTCAGGAAGCGGCATCGCTCCATCTGCCCATCACATCAAGTCGTGCGACTGCAGAAGAGGCCGACAAGCCTGCACGCAAATCAAGGCACCAGACCTCATGCGACGCAAAGGAACCACGATGCATTGAACGCGCCAATTACACTGCGTGGTCTTGCTGATGGCGGGTGAGGGGGAACTTCATGCTTGGAAAGGCTGGTGGTTACCTCCCGATTGTAGCGCTGAAATCGGGAGGTACCCTCTGTAAGTACAGTACGTCTTGTGGATACCTCCCGATTTTATCACCAAAAATCGGGAGGTACCCTCTGTAAGTATAGTGCGTTTAGTGGACACCTCCCGATTGTAGCGCTGAAATCGGGAGGTACCCTCTGTACCTTAGGTATAGTGCGCTTGGTGGATACCTCCCGAGTACCATCTCCCTCCCTTCGACAGCACCAGCGGGCTCCGCCGGATTCCAGCCAGCAGCCAGCCACTGTATTCAGTGGTCTCCGCGCCAGTGCACAGACTGACGGGAAGTGCCTCGCCTCCCCATCGCCTCGCCATCGCCAAATCCGCATGAAGCCACCAACCCCACTGTAGCCCACGCTGCAGCATTGGCCTTGCAAAGACGGCGACTGCACGACGAGATGGTTGGCCTTTTTGCACAAGGCCACAACAACGATGCTCCATACCTAGACAAATCCAATTAAATGCGTGGAGATCCGTTCGACCATAGTCACGAAAAGACGGTAGGTCTTCGTAGAGACAGCATAACCTGAGTCGCCGCAGCTAGTAGTTAGAAGACTGCGCCTTACCAACACCCGAACAACGCCGCCCAGAGTTCGAAATCCCTCACAAAGTCTCACAGAATCTCTCCACCACAAATTTAAGGTATCCAGTGCTCTCGCTGGCGAATGGTAGTCGCCTGGATGGTTGTCATCAGCGTCGGGATTGAAAGCCTCTGACTGCTCAGCAGTAGGAAGCTACAAATGCGCTACCCAGCGGTGTGGGTAGCCGTAAATGCGCTACCTACAGCCAAACTGCGTAGCTACAGTGCCCCAACCCACTAAAAGGTACGTACCGCTACAGGCTGGGTGCATCGACACAGCTCTTAGGCTTGGTGTCTCGAGAGTCGTCAACCCCCGCGGACATTGACGGCAGCGAAGGAGTCCCACGGCAGGGAGCAGGTCGTGACCGTTTTACCGCTCTGCTGGATGATGCAATTGTGCCTGGGTTGGACAGTGACGGCAAAGAGGTCGGAGTCTTGACATCACGAACCTTCGCCATCGGAAGAACAAGACATGCATGGAGTTGCGGCCCGAGTCAAACTGACTGCGAGTGTGCACACCAAACACCACAAACTTTGACCGGCATCCGCAACACCAAGCATTCTAAACCCGTCATCAACCCGTTCAGCCTCTGCAGCGTTCTCGGAGCGCCCGCGAGAGAGCGTGCGACAATGTCCGCAAGCCTGCCTTCGATCTCACGCCCATCCACGGCTCTCAGCCATAGTCAAGTGACGCAAGCGTCGAACAGCAGTACATGCATTGCTAGGAACGAGCCCAGTAGAGTGTCTCTGGGCCCCGGCATGTCGTTGCCCACCCAGATTTCTTGGCTGAGTCGCAAATGTGGGAAGAATGGCATTGCACTTGGGGAAAGTCCTGCTTGTGGGGAAGACAGTGTGGCACAGCTGGGCACCTACGTCGTGGTCTTCATTCATAAGACACGCTCCACCATCCCGCTAAACCTGCCAGCATCGTATTTGGGTCCCAAAGTAGTTCAGCATGCCAAGGCGCTGTCAGCGACTGTAGCTTTGGTCTGAATCATAGAGCCGCCCGAACGGACCCCAAGTAAGTTAACAACACTGCTGTGAGCGCCGTGGAATCGTGGAAAGGAAGCAATTCATCACCACCATTCTCATAGCTATGAATGACAGCGCTGCAGCTTGTACGCAGCAAAGAAAGGAGCCTTGGAGTTGAGCGTCATCTTGGTGCCATTCTTCGCTGCAGCCTGCTTCAACAAGGCAGCCTGGTGGTTATGTTAGCAGCCATCATGGATTGCACCATACGTGAAGAAGACTGCCGAGTGGACCATCTATATAGGACCGAGGAAGACGGAAGGGTGCTGTCCCCAGGAGCGTCCAAGAACATCAAGAACGTCGAACCACGTCATGGACATCTTCGAGGGAAGCGTTGTGGCCAGCAGCGAGTGGGATTGACCGAATGTATGAATGCACTTTCAAATCCGTTCAAGTCAAGGGCTCGCAAGGCCAAGGGGTCAAGAAAAAGAGACCTCGCGTCGAGAAAGGTTACCGCGATGTTACACTCGACTCTGGTATCAGCGCTGATGAGCATCGGATACGGAGTTTGATCGATCGAGCAGAGGGCTCGGTGGCTTTGTTCCGTACTTCGGAAAGCTTTGCACGTCGCACGGGGTGGCAAGGTACTTTGAGGGGGCAACTGGGAGCCTTGCCCAAGACTCTGCAGACCGTTAGAAGAGCCCGATGGCAAGCAATGCTGAAAGAGGTCTCGAGGGGGATTGATACTGACCTGTCTTGCTAAAACCATGGTCATTGAAGGCTGTTGTGACCAAAGCTTCGGTCGTATCCTAGTCGAGGGCCACCCACACGGTAAGGGTATCGCCGCTGCAGAGGGTCGATTGCGGTTCGGTTGGAACAGCTGCGAGAAGATTCAATTCTGACCTGCACCCTTGGAAACTCCATCACACAAGGCACGGACTGCGAGGTGGTGGCAATGCCGTCATTCCCCAACCTGTGGGCAATGGGCGGCGGCGAAAGCTTGAAAGACATCGGCTGGAAATCTTGCTGGCCATGACCAAGCAGTCAGTCCGCCGGGTCATCCCTGGTATCCTGTCCACGGCCTCTATGCATCTCTCTCGTTACCGTATGGTCTGCACTTCCTGTGCTACCCCTTGTCCCCAGCTCATCGGCCGAGTTTGTAGTGTACTTGGCGATGCGCAGCGTTTGAATGTGGATATTGGGAAAGAGACCAGACCGGGCTGTGGGAACCCATCGGGCGACAGCATTTGTGACAATCTCGACAGCGGGACAAAGGGGAGGATTGGAGCTCGTGAAGTTTCTCGTGTTGTGCGCTCTGGGCGTCGAGGAGCAGACGGGTCGAGGGCGAGGGCGAGGGCCAAGAAATGGCTGGCGGAGACCCCTGGTGGGCGGTCCTGGAGTTAAAATGCGGACGGTGACGGTGATGCACAGCAGTTTGTCACCAGGGAGCTGGCGAAAAACAATAGCCAGAACGCTCCAGTGACGTAGTGATCTGGCGGAAAAAAAGCCAGAACACTACGTCATGTTTGGTAATGATCAAGCAAGTGCTGGCGACCACAGTATGGCAGGCACCTCGGGACGGAAGGAAGGCGTCACAGCACGGCCCCACTTGGACAGAGAGGTCCGGACCAGTCGCTCCCGCCTGAACCGAAAGCGGAAGGCCGGTGAGCTTTCCGGGGGACGACGAAAGAACACGGTAAACTCGCGTCCGTCTCGTGCGCTCGGCGTGCTTCGGCTCGACGCCATTAGTGCTTCTCCTCGTGATCGTGATTTGCCTCACGGTCGGATGATGGCTTTCGTCAAGGATTTGCTCCAAGTATTGCGCGTCTGCAGATCAACCCTATGAGTGGTTTAAAAGTTCAAAGGTCATGACACACCGTTGGTGTCGCGCGTGTTCATGCGCTGAGAATTAGAAGCGGTCGCGATCCACTTCGGTATAACTAGTCTGGCAAAAATAGGGGGCTCCGTTTGAGAAGGCAGGAACTGTAGTTAACAGTAGGAAACAAATAGACAAGGTGCTATAAAGGCCTGTAATTGCTCCTTCATAGCAGTGGCAATAGCCTGTAACTAAGGATTTGCATCCTGAACTTCTGTAGGTGGTGTAACTAGCAGGAGGTCGAAAGGGTAACAGGATGATAAATTAGCAGAATGTCGACAAGTTAATAAGGCTGAGAAATCGAGAAGGTCGAGAAGTTGACGAGGTCGACAAATTAGCGGACGGTCGAGAAATTAAGAAGGTCTAGAAGTTGACAAGGTCGAGAAGTTGACAAGGTCGAGAAGTTGACAAGGTCGAGAAGTTGACAAGGTCGAGAAGTTGACGGGGCCGAAAAAAATGGACAGGTCGAAAAATTAGCAGGTGTAAAAAAACTCAGCAGTGAGTCTTTGTCGTGGGATCTCAATGCTGGTTCAAGTGCGAGGCGAAAACTAGCGCGATGAAGATAAAACTTTCTGAATAATCTGAGGTAGTTATGAGGTCTTCTGCTACACACTTGTGCAGCCAGAATTTCCCTCATACGCACACAATGACAGTGATGCCCTCTCTGCACCATCTCACCCGGACTTCCAGATCGGCCTTGGTTCGCTACATGATTCGGTACCAAGCGTCAATACCTGCTCAAGAATGTTGCCGGTGACTCCGCCAGGTCGAGGTTCTCATCTGCGCAAGTCCAGTGATACCCCTCTCAGTGCATGAATCGATCCGCTTTGCGATGTGTGTGGTCAGAATAATGTTTTGGCACTCGCGCCCCCGTGCGGGTTCTGTCTGAAAGAGGGAAACCGACCAGGTTTGATTGGCCGCTTCATTGAGCTGCGGGGTTTGGGCTCGGAAATTTCAGCACCAGATGTCTGCCAATGGACGGGCCACTACAGCAGTACGTGCCTCCTGGCGATGGTTTTGAATTGCGAGGCGCCTACCCTGGCATGCTGGGCGAAGGGGACTTTCTCCAAGACATCGAGGACTCGCGAGGCTCATATTGCTTCGGCCGCGGTCTGTCTCATCACGTAACGATCGATTGACGACTACTCCCATGGTGGTGGGCGTCGCGGCATTGGCCGCTCCACTACAGACAGCGGTTCGACATGTCCGACGCTGCTTGTCAAGGCCGAGCCTGAACCACTACTCGAGAGCGTAGAATCCTTTGACCGATTACATCGCACTCATGCAGGCGGATGTTTTACAAATCTTCATAACGCGAACAGATGATTCAGCATAGTTCAAAAAATTCCGACTCGCAATGGTAGTTTCTAGATTGTATGCTGTTGAATCTCGCACGGTGACAATTAGGCAAGTATTTCCCGAATCATCGCGGGTTCGGTTGCTTGTGAGTGTCCGAGACCCACACTCGCAGACTTGGTCACTGCTGAATGCTGCCGGTAGTTTCAATTTAAAACCGAAAAGATCGTTGAATATTCTGAACTCGATCTCTTGTGTCATAGCCAAGTACACACAAATTCTTCGCGTCAATTACCCTGATTCATTAGCAGCACTGCAAAATTCTTACAACATGTCCGTCCCTGAGTTTGCCACGCTTGAAGTCTGCCACAAAGGTGAAGTGGTGGATGGCGTCCTGCGTTATCCTCCAGTTGGTACCAGTGTATTGGTGGTCGGAGGTGGGCCTTGTGGTTACATGACAGCTCTCGAATGCTGGAGAAAGGGTCTCGATGTCCGTGTCGTCGAGAAGGCTGACAAAGTTACGGTGGTTGGTAAGTGTGCGCCAGGCTACGTCAACTTCGGGATTGCAAAACTAATACAAGTGACAGGAGACTCGTTTCTTGTCGGGCCATCGGGCTTGGCAACTCTCAAATGCTACCCCAGCATGCTGCAAGAATACCATGACGGGAAGATTGCCTGGGACAACTTCTTATCCTTTCGACGGCTCGATGGCTTTCCCCTTATGCCCTCTCAGGAGTTGGAGTACAACAGAAACGACGTTCCACCTCATGCAGCCTGGCCGCTGAGAGTGAAAGCCATGGTTAGCCGAGCAGGCTTCACGAACATGCTGCACAAGCAGTGCCTTAGGCTGGGGATCCCGATCACATTTGGAACCAACGTTGTCGAGTACACCGAAAATGCGGGTGCCGCTTTTGCGATCACAGACGATGGCCGTACATTCACCGCAGACATTGTCGTGGCCGCAGATGGTTTAGGCACCAAGTCGCATAAAGCCATCCTTGGTGAGAGCGTCAGAGCTTTACCTACTGGATCCGTCGTCTTTCGCTCATTTTACCGTCCTGATCCTGAGAAAAACCCGAATCTCTCAAAGCTTTTGACATCATCACGTCCTGATTTGCGTCTATACTCAGGGTGAGCTTACGGATTCGTCCGCACTCCAGCCATTCCGGTGCAAAGCTAACATCGGCCATTGTACAGCCGCGACTTTCATTGCTTGGTCAGTGCGAGCACGGGCCACGTTTTGCTAGGAATTACTCTTCCCGTGAGTCCCTTGCCATCCGAACTGATACGACTACAACTTACTGACATTGAACAGCAAGCTGGAACAACGCCCCAAGAACAGTGGTCCTCCACTGTGTCCGTTGGAGACCTCATTTCCAGACTCCCCGATATGGATAGGTGGGACCCGTTAATGAGAGAAGCAGTCCGAAACATTCCAGGAAACAATGTTATTGAGTGGCAGCTTTGTTTCCGAGAGCCACAGACAAAGTGGACCACGACCAACGGCCGCATTATCCAAGCAGGAGATAGCGCCCATGCTTTCATTCCTACGTCAGGCTCAGGCGTCACAACCGCTCTCGAAGATGCTCTTTCTCTAGCGGAATGTCTTCGCATGGCCGGTGGAGATCCTCGAGCAGGTGTCAAAGTACATGAATTATTGAGGTAAGTCCGCCGCCGAGTGCATGTATTGTTCCCGAATCCTTGATCGCTAAAAGACTTTGAAGGGTCCGCCGCGTATCAGTCTTGCAGAGGCTCGGCTTCGTAAACCGTGGTGAACTGCACCGTGAAGGGGGCTTGGAAGCAACAGTACAAGAGATGGACGACAGGCAGCCTATGAGTCTTGGGAAGTGGATCTGGACGCACAATGCGGAGTCGTATGCGACCTCAAAGTTCGCCGAAGCGTATTCGCATGTCAAAAGCGGTTCTGGCTTTACTGACGCAAACCTCCCGGTTGGGTTTAGTTGGCAACCTTGGAGTATGGAGTCTGAACTTGAAATGGAGAGGCGAGGTGAGAGGGTGTCTGACTTTAGGCAGAATGGAGATTGGGGAATATATTGATAGCTATCCTTGAAGTGTACCTGTGAGTAGATGGTATCTATAGGAGGACAAATGTAGTAAGTTAGTTTATTATATCAAACTTATCTCTTGGATTAGGAAATTTCCGTTATGCTTTTCACAAGAAATGTTATGTTTGACCACCTTTGTGACCCTCAATCTGCTACCTAGGCAGGCTGTCCCAATTAGGCGAGGTCCAAACGAAGCGTGGTCGTGAAATCGCAGTGTTTGCTACTGCGGATGGGCGGGGATTGGGTAGCTGCTCAGGAGGGCCGCGAGGTAGCGGAGAGGTTTCACAGGCGAGGCGGGAGAATCATTCATGGGTGCTTGCGGCGATGATGGGTGACCGGGGCACCAATAAACCTCAGACGGGCATTCACTGTAGGCATCGACATGGCTGGTGGCGTTGGAAGTAACCAAAGTTGTAGCCGCAGCAAGAATGTCCCCAATTTCGTGGGGACTTTTTGAGAACATCCCTGATTCTCTACAAGAGACCATCTCTATGACACCAGGGACATTCGCTCATTTAATTAACACCCTCATGTCTTCACGACGACCTCAGTATCATGTTCGAACCTATTGTGATCGGGCCCGCTAATTTGATTCAGCCACACCCATTACGGTCGGGCCCTTAGCATTCGTTGCGATCAGCCCCGGTGGAATCGGACCCGGCCCCACTATTTGAGGTTAGCCCCATGCCGTTCCGCCGCCGCCGCCGGCGCTATTACCATTTCGCCGATCAATTTGACCATGGCCCGCGTTCGGCCGTACAATCTCCAAATGAAGCTTCCGTACTATCTTGCTCGACAACCAGAGCGCAAAGCCCACACACTGGACGAATTTGTCGCAGTCCTCTCCCCAGGGGAACTACGCCGTAACTCCAAATTTACAACGCAATCCACTTCCCCCCTCGTTTCCGACGTGACAGGAGGTACTACTCTGATCATAATGGAAGAGCTTGGGTGATGTGAACCTTCATGTTGGCCCCAGGCACGTCTCCACCTAAGTTGAAGAGCTTGATTCAAGGTCAGCGAATGGTCCGACGTCGTCAAGGTAATTGAGCGTATATCCAAAGCCCGAGTGAGATAGATGTACAAATTCTGGATCTCCAGAGCATCGAGCGACATAGCTCGTACATTTGTCTCTTTTTTTCTTGTCATATCGTCTGGCGAATTTGCCAAGGCACCTTGTGCCGGCGCCAGAAGAGCTTTCGCGCGTTTATCTACAAGACTATCAAGTTGAGACCCCGATTCCGTGGTACATCTTGTCATGCACATGGAATACGTAGAACTCCTGCTCATATCTCAAGCCGTATGATGAACAAAACATTTAAGCCAATGGGCAATCGCGCACTCTTCTGCTCCCTTCAAAGAGGCGTCACTGAAGTGGAGGATATCAGGCTACGAAGACTATTGCATTGTTTCTGCCCTGCCCCTCGAGGAGTCTTGCTTTGGCCTTCATCTCGAAAATAGATGGAGAGACCTACAGCCCTGCCCATCGGAACGCAAGACTTTGCAACCGGGCTGCATACTTCGGCCACAAGTACTCCAAAAGTGGACATGCTATTGAGCAGTGTCACATCCACGATGTTTGAGTCCTCACTCGTGGCCACGAGAACCCCGAATGGGTTGGGTTTTCTCTTGCAAGCTGCTACGGCGGTTCTCGCAGAGAACATACTCCCGACGTCAGAATCAGACGGCACGCCCCTCAAGACATCACAGCGCCCGTGGGGCTAGCCCAAATACGCTGTGGCATCAGCATATCACTAATCGATGCTTCTACAGGTAGCTCATTGGCGCTCAAACGAGCAAGTACTGAGGTTTCCAGATGAATGCCGTTCATTTTGAAGCTTGGATAAAATTGCATGTTTTGCATTTGGGGAAGCTAACTTCGCCCCGCCGATCATTGAGAGACCACCGATGAAAGAATACAGGAAGTCTTCGAGCTGAGAGGCCAGCTTATCGTGAAAGCTTGCATACCACTGCAAAGGCTTCATAAGACACGTGGTCTCTTGATTTCCCCTCACCTCTCGAAGGATTACAGCGTCAATTTCGACACAGACGTGGTCCATGGTTGCGCTGAACAGTGCCACACCCACTTCTGGCGTACACGCGAGTGGGAACCAAATGTAAGGCGGCCGGTATATCACTCTTTCACTCTTTCTTGCTTCGGCTACTTCGACTGTCGTGGTAAGATCCGCCCTGGTACGCAGGCCTCGGAGGTGACACTTGGTTGCCACATTAGTGGAACCAATCTCGTCCACCATACTACTTATTCTATCAGCATTAACCATGAAGTGTCTGCGTAACTCTGTGGGAACTGCATGGTACGAGGGTTTCAGATACATGCTCTTGACGACCTGCCCACTTCAGTCGGCAAATCTTTCATCTCTTCGCCCCCTGAGAGATCCGTCTTGTATCCATGTAGGCCTAAGTCCATAGGACCGCCTCAAATGACAGCCTCGAGGCCGTTCCTTTTGCTACGTTCAGGTCCAATGTCACGATGTACAGACCGAGCCCAGAAGTCCTCTGCTTCTGTGGAGCACAGCCACCATGGAGAGTGATGTGTGATATGCGCTCCGTCGGTTCTTCATCAGACTTGAGTTTTCAATTGTTCCGAAGCAAGCCATGCGCTCCATTGGGGCTCTCAACTTCCCGTCTGTCCCAGGCGAGGGCAAATGTGGTGAAGGTGCGACAGGGTTGTCTCGGAATCACCAGGACGATGACGGAACAACTTGCTGTGCACGTTTTTGATGACTTCGAGACAAGAAGTGAGCACGGGGCGAGAGCAGTCAAGTTCCAGTTCCTTCGTCAATCTGACGTGAGAAAAGCAATAAATAACCGTATTCACATAG
The DNA here is from genome assembly GCA_025330015.1 of Colletotrichum sp. SAR 10_77. Taxonomy (NCBI): domain Eukaryota; kingdom Fungi; phylum Ascomycota; class Sordariomycetes; order Glomerellales; family Glomerellaceae; genus Colletotrichum; species Colletotrichum sp. SAR 10_77. The sequence goes on along the minus strand of JAKMWV010000458.1, from coordinate 13,670 downwards.
GTATATGCATAGATTTGGAAAGGACAGTACTCTCTTGTTCGTTGAAGACTTATGAAACCAATCTCTGCCAATGTAATACATACTTGCTAGACGTCTGGTCGCGTCCCAACACAAATGTGGCCGGGTTCTTCTCGGATTCATCCTCTATTCGTCAATCTCCTCGTCATCCAAATTACCACTGGCGGTCTCTCTGCCTTTTCCCTTCTCGTCTGGCAGTGACATACCAAGCTCCGCCGTTAGTGCGAGGGTTCTAGACACCTCTTCAGCTAGCTCAGACACCGGCTCTGGCTTGGACATGAGATTCCAAAACTCAATTGCCTTTTCATCCTCCATTACCCCAGCCTGTCGGGATAAGGCATACAAAGTCGAATCCTTCAAGTAACCTCCCGGAGTCATCCAAAGCTTTTTTGCTATATCTCCAGCCTTGTATCTGTCTTGAGCCGCTCCAGGAGCTTCCCCGCGCTGGCGCCGCAGCATGGTCATGACAAATTTGAAATACAAGTATCGTTTTAAAGGCCGGAGATTTGTCTTGAACTGTAGTTCTAGGCCGTCTAGTGCCTTGCCCCAGGGTCTGTTAATCGCGGCTTTCTCATCCAGTAGACTTCTGTCAAGGACAATAATCTGGAGTGTCTCGTCTTCTGAGCCATCGTCTCTGAGCTTCGGTACTATGACAAATCTCCCAGCATCCCAGGCTTCCTCGTACTCCTCGAGCATCAGGATACCGTTCTTCTTGGACCAAATGTGGCTTTTCTCATCTTCTGGTGTTCCGAACAGGGCGAATGCGACATTGTCACCAACGTTGACTTTAACAACATGTCCGGCGGTCAATGCAATTGCTGGCCAAAAGGCTTTCGAAATTGGGCACCAAAGTGATTTCCCATCGGACGAAAGAGACCCTGATGCTTCTATAAGAGCTTTTCTGAACTGAGGCCGGCGAGCATCGGAATTCATCCTCCTACCGACGGCGCAAACCTCATTTCTACAGAGGTCAAGTTGTCGTATAGCAGCAGCTCCATTGACAAGACGTTTCAACTTCTGAAAACCCATCACCCAAGCCACAACCAAGAAGTGGGTCTATGTACTCACTGGGATGTACAATGGCCACCTTGTCATCCTCGTCAGCCTCCTTATCATTGACACCATGCACAGTCAACCAGATACCCAGGCTGGATGGCGCAGATGCGAGACATCACAGGGCTGCGGTCACGGAGAAGATCGGGACATTGGCAATGACAGCGGAAATGAATATCTCGTCCCCCCGGGTGTGCAAGACAATATCACCGATACATCTTACCTGACCGTCATCAATATTCACATGATCGCCTTGGTAAAGAAGCCCGTAGACGGTTGTCCCTGTGCGACCAAATAGTTCGCTCTTCAAGCACACGATACACCCTCGCATGCATTTCGGCCATTTGTTGTTTCAGCCATATATAGCGAACTGACCCTCCAGAAGTGCTCAAGCAATTCGAAAGGTCTTTGAAGTCGTCCGAAAAACGGATAGACCGAAGGTTTCGAAGGCCTCAGACTTGCGTCAGGATAAGTCACCGCCGACCCACGTGGGCCGCGACAAACTCTCCGGCTAGTGCAAAGTTCGGCTCCGCTCCGTCCCCGGACAAACTCAGAAATAGCTAGTGAGCAGCTCGGCAACTGTACGGCACGGACGTATGACATCCAGTGACGAAAGAAAAGTTAGGACCGATGAACGGCCTTCATGCCAAGATTGATGATGTGCGGCTTGGTGTAATCTCAGTCTGGGCCGATGCCAGTGCTGTCCGGAAGCCAGGTGATGTGGATCGTCACCGGCCCAAAGCGGCCGGGCACTGTTGATCGCATGGCTGTTGCATCAGTGAGCTGTCGGGGGATGTGGACCATCACAGATGGGCTGCGAAAAACCCGATAGGTACTGCGGGGCAATGAGAATCGCGACGCCAATCCTGGCAGGGCATAACAATAGGCAAGCAAGGTCGTCGAGACGCCACGGCGAAGGCCCCCTGCTTACGATGCAGAAGGACCCAAAAAACGCCAAAAAGAAACATACAACACCGGGCATTCGCCGGTCGTCACCGACCCGACTACTACTCCGGCCCTCATTGGCTTATCTATGGGAGAGCGGACGGGATCCCGAGTTTTCCAATGGGTATGGTCGTATGTGACAGTCATTTGAAAGTGAGGTATTATGAAGGGTTTGGCTAGTACTGCTGGCCGAAATTTCTTGTGAATTTCTCTCGCGCCGCCTGGAGAGTAAGCGGCGGGTCTTGGAGGGGATGTGTCACGTACGATAGCGCAGCTTCATCGAAAGTCTGTAATTGCATCATCTTTCATACGCGCTGATTTGTCCGTCTATGATCATGCTGTTGCTCTTTGCCGGTTTGGCACATGCAACCACGACGAATTCGACGACTGGCTGTGAATCATAGTCGACATGCTGTCGAAAGGCATCACAGCCGAGCACCCGCTTCACTTCCTCTTCCAGCATGTGATCGTCCAAGTAATCTGCGGTTCCTCATGAGTGTGACAGGATTGGCACAATGATGGACCATTTTGGGTGGTTTGCCGGCGTGTAGCTGTCAAGATGGAGAGAGAGTCAGTGAGACGTCCACAAGCTGAAAAGCAAGGCCGTACTCGTCAACGTGTCACATGAATCCATCTCTTGCATCGATAGCTGATGGTAGAGACCATGAGCAACGATATTGAAGTTGAGAACTTTGATGGTGGGTTAAGCTGTCGTGTTTGAGGCCATGATTCAATGAAACAGGACCGATGAGGCCTATTGTTTTGGGGCTTTCACCGTAGGTTTCAGACTGATGAACCATGTCGCCGGTCAGCACCGCGATGGGATACAAAGGAATCCATCTTGAAAATAGACGACGAACTCAAAACCCCGCGGCAAGGCCTTACATGGTGAGTAGAGTCTCCGATACATCACTCGCCTTCAGCCGTGCGGGCTGAGGTCTAATAACAAGATATTTATTCGGCTTCCCCGATCAGAGAGTGTCACACCAGCGGGTATAAGATACACACCCATGGTCGACCGGAAAGCGTTGCGATGCAATCCAAGGCCATGGAGACTGCGCAAATGAAGATCGGACGTGTTGCAGACCGGCCCCATAACACATCGTGGCAAAGACGTCGGCACGTATGGCTCAAGTCCAAGCTGACCATGCACTCAATAGGTATGACAAAAGGGAGTCAAAACAGGTTGCGAAAGATGCCAAGCAACCCGTTCAAAAGCCCAAGTGACCTCTTCATCCTGTAAATTCAAGCGCGACTCGTACTTTCTGAAGTTCCTCACATTCTTCATGGCCTTGAGACGTTCTGCTGCCGATGATCCGTTGACGGCCATGAGTCTTTCTTCCCTTCTAGCTTTTTCTTCGTAGTTTGCCGCCTGGAGGCGACGGCCATTTTGGGAGCCATACTCCCAATTTCGTCTCTTGCGGAAGGATCCCCGTGGACCTTCATCACAAAGTAAAGCATTGTGGCTCACACTGTGGATGATAGAATCCTCCGGGATACAAACATCTTGTTCTTGGATGACAAGCTTGGAGCCACGGAAAAGCGGGACGCACCGAGCCGCCTTCGGGGTGGATACGAGAAACGCTGTCTCGAAGGGCGGAGGTCGGAGTGTTGGAGTGCTTCATGAACTAAGACTGCTGCATCGCGCCGCTCGCGTCTGTTGAAGCCTTCTTGGTAATCCTTGCCCACAGCTATGACATGTGCAATGTGCGCCATCGACGGGTCTGCGTGTGTCGCGCCTCGACAAACACAATCTTTGTTGAAACAGGAGTAGCGGATGTAGTCAGTGGGCAAGAGTAGTTGACCATATCTGACATTCGTTGCCGTTCCGTTGTACAGGGTGACTTGTGTGTCGAGTTGCATGTGGGCGAAGTTGCTCCCTGTCTTGCGGGTCGGAAATGTCCACGCCAGTAACTCCGAGGACTCCTGCGGCTCGTTCACAAAAGATCCCACGCCAGTGTAAATGCGATCATGGCTTTATTGGATGCGAGAAATCCTTTGGAAAATCTGGTAGGGTCGATGGAGCGTAGCGCTGCGAGTTTGCTGATCTGTTCGCGTTTCTTAGGGTGATTCGTCTCCTTCGCCAGGCCGGCCCATCAGCTGCTTCTCAACGAACAGGAGCATTTCAACCTCATGCATGTCGAAGAAATGTAGTCGCCGCGGGACGGTGTCTTTGAGGTTTGAAAACTCATTGAATAAGATTTCACGCTGCGAAATCCCGTGCCGCATTTGTCGCAATGCAGGACCTGAGGATCTCCAAGGTGAAGGCGCACTATGGTCCATTTATGCCGTATGAAGAGCGCAAAAGTGGGCCTAGAGCTATTGGAGTACTGACAGTAGTCGCAAAATGTTCTGCACATGGGGTACGAGATGCGACAGGTCTCATGTATTCTGGGTCTCTCGCTTCAAAAGGTTCATTGGGCGACTGGGCAACCTAGATGGTAGACCTGATCTCCTCGCTCTCAGGGCTGCGCGACTTTGCTATCGATGGGGGTTCGGAAAAAGCTACGTTCTTGGGAATGGCGATGGGACTTTTGGAGTCAAGTACGGCAAGCAACTTGCTCCCGTCGATTGAAGCAGACCGGGAGCAGTGTATGATTTACTTCTGCCGAGTAAAGCCGGAGTCTGCGGGGTCTGTATAGGTCTGGATTGAGTACTTCTATGGTTCCTTGTTAGAGGCGGTCGTCTGTCACTTAAGGGAATTGCTAATAGCCGTCATCTCCAGCATGTTCTGCACCGTCATTGTCGCTAGGATCCTCTGCCATGGTGTCTTCATCGAGATTTTCAGCCGCCTTCATGATGTTTGAGGCAAGGGAGCGGTGGTCCACGTTCATGCTGTCCATATATGCTGTCCATATCGTCGTCGCATTTGTCTGCGTTGTTTTATGCAGGGGGATTGTTGTTCGAGTGACTGGTTGCGGAGCGCTCGCAACACAGAATCGGAAGCTCTCGCCCGTAGCTCCAAATCAGCAGGCGCCGGCAGCTGAGACGAGGTGGCTGGCTCCCTCCAAAGGTTCGTCCATGATCGGCCATTGTGATACTTACACCAAGACTCCAGCTCTGCAGCCGGAGGAGTTTACTTGACAGCTGCAGGAGGCAGCTTATTTGTATGGTGAGCGGAGTTCATTTTCCCTCCAAGTCAGAAGATGTGGAGGGCACAAACGAAACAAAAAAGAGATAAGTGCAACAGACAGTTTAAGTATGAACTTGAGGGTGAGGGTGGAGGTAAAAGTAAAGGGAAAAGTGAAAAGAAAAGAAAAGTTCAAAAGAAAAGTGAAAGTAGAGGTAAAATTGAATATGAACAAAGACGGCGCCTGGCAGGAAAGATAGAGTGCCCCTACTTGCAGCGTTCCCTTCAGTATATAATCAGCAAGGCTCATTCACCTATTTATGTTCTCGCACCACCAATATTCTTCCACAATACCATTATGCTCGTTCTCCCTCCTGACCATCCGTTGGCTGGCAGCTTCAACTTGGTCCTGTGAACTTCGGAGACACGAGGGCTCGAAGAACCATGTGCTGCCCGGGAAGAAGATCTAGACGGCAAGCTCGTTATGCTGACCCGGATTGAGCGCTGGTCGTATGGTATGACTATCTCGCGACGTGGTTGATCATTAGAGGAACTCTCTCTGACAACAGAGAGTAGACAAGTGTTCTCATGCTTGCAACCAAGGGTGGCTTCTGGCGTGCGGAGCTGGAGTTGTAGTCAGCGTACAGAGCTTAGGATATCTGCGGTCTGGGGTAAAAGTCTCAAGACTGAAAGGCACAGGTATCAACAAAATATTGTTACAGCATATGCGAAACTATGTTGGTGTCTCTCGCTGCGTCTGCAAAGTCTGCAAAGGTCTCCGAACCGTCTTTCTTGAGCTCCAGACAGTGACGACCAGTACCCATCAAACTTTGCGACAAATTCTCCCAATCTCGGTTCAATATCTGACCAGCATCTCTATTGGCGCGCCCTATGGCCTTGCCGCGTGCTCGACAGCCGTGGGACCCGGAATACACACGCAATCTGAGAGCATCACCAACATGGCTCTTCAGCCGAATACAGACCCTTCTCATGCAGCTCACGACACCCGACGCTAGTGCTTCTCAAAACTGTTCGGCGTTGTACTCGCCCTTTGCTGCTTTGGTGGAAACCGGAGTCCTCGATGTTTCAATTCCACTCGAATCTTCCGACTGTATTGAGCCTGGAACCATCTCCAAGGTGTCAATCCCAGATGTTGTCAACCATCCCAGTGTTATACAAACGTGCTTACCTCCAATGTCTCGGGCCTTGCGCAGGTCGCCACCAATAGAATCACAGCTGCTTAGGATGGCCCCAGCAACACCTCGCAAATGGTTCCTGCCTCACCCCTCCGAGCATAAGGAGACCCAGTGCGTCAAAAGCGCGAAGTTACCGGAAACGAGAGCAAGTATGTCACCGACATGGCCAAGCCCCTCGAGAATAAGCAAAGTATACGGAAACCTTTTAGGAAGGCTCGTTGTGCAAATCGTTAGATACTCCTCGAGGGTCCTGCATTGCTGTCCCCCCCCCCTGAGGATCGGCAAATGAAGGTTGTCCTGCATGAGATGCGCCACGACGACATCCCGGACCAGGCCACTGTCGACGACGATGATGTGGGTGAAACGGACGATCAGAAGTCTACTGGCACGGCTCATTGGCCTACATGATCACCCAGAAGCGAAGAAACACTCATGTCGCAGCTTAGTGTCCGTTGTGTGATTAACCACCTGTTCTTGTCAGCTCTTCGTCTTCTAATTCGGTCTCGAACACTTATCCTTTCCGATATACCAACTCCTCTCTGTTCGTCAAACTTCGGGAGAGAATATGCTCAGATGACGCAAGAAGTCCTCGGTGGCATGCGGGTTGAGTCGGAGAGATGGGTTGACGTTGGCTCCAAAGCCATCGGCGACTTGGTAAGTATCTCCATCCCTCCCGTTTAAGGGTCTATCTGGTAACCTGTCTAACGGTCACACTTGGCGCAGCTTTTTCGCGCATCATGTCGAGTGGAATGGCAGCGATTGAAGAAGAACTCGGATGAGCTCGGGTTCTTGATCCGCTCGTGTTGAAACTCGTCCTCGTCGAGAAGGACACGAACCGCGGCGTTACGGACCGTGCGATGTGGATGCGGCCCGGCAGACTCACCCAACGGAACGGAGAGCTTGATTGTCAGAGTGACTTTTCACGATCGGACTGGGCTGTTAGATGGAAGTCCAGGAAGCTGACATCGCGCCGCATGAAGCGCATGGGCGCCGCAGAGATCCCCCGAGTGTGCAGAATTCCAGCGCGTTCTGAAACTCGCGCCCCCCTCCAACTCCGAACTACAAGCTTTATATCCAGGAACATGCGACAGTCCACTGTGAGTCCTCGAGAATACTGGTCCAGAAGGTCACCGGTAGCTTGAAGTTTCCGTACAGGTCATCCAGTCTAGAGCTTCGCGGGTTATTCGACAGATCAGCCGGTCAAATCCGCGCATCGTCCCGATACTTCAAGCTGCGACAATGATTTCGCCTCCGTCGACTCGAAACGGCGAGCTTCCGTCAAGTCTATCGCCGGGAGTACGCCGGCCAGCGACTTCGTCACTCGGATTCCGTCTCGCCAGGTAACGTGGTCGATGGCGCCAGCTCAGTTTGGCGATGATGAGCTGTTCCATCATCTCAAGTTGCCGGTAGCTTCAACGCTTGGGCGGACATTCTGTGGGTCAAGTACAGGGAGGAGACGGCACAACTCATTGCGAAGCTGCAGCCGCTGCCGCAGCAGATGTTGGTGGAGGTCGAACGTCATTTTGCCCCCTTCAGCCACCTCCCACCCCTTTACCGCTCATTGGCGCCCATTGAGCAGTTTCTGACCGTTGCCTAACACCATCTAGCCCATTAGAAAGGTCAACTAGAGGCTTCTGGTTGCATGGAAATTCAGGATGGTAGCAGCGGTACAACATTGTGGACAGGACGATCTTTGGTGCGGAGAGATTGACGTTGACTCGAATCCATTCTGATACAATCGCTACCACTTTACGACCCGAAGTTCATTCGCTGATGATTATGGCGCGTCAACGGCCGACATTATGGAAAAGCATGGAGACAGCCCTGTCACCGGTGACTCACAACGAAGAACTCGACGAGGCGGGCGAGGTTGCCGGTGGCGAGCTTGCGCATGAGCGCGAAGAGAGTATCGTGAATTTCAACTCCATCCTATCTCATGATGATGACGAGTCCGAGGTGGGCGATGGCGACCCCAGCCTTGGAGGCTGTGTCGAGTATGCCAGACTCCAGGGCCAGGGGTAGTACTCTCACCCGCTCATCAAACACCTTGCTCCCTTTCAGCCGTGTTCATTTGGAGTGATCAACTGGGCCCTGCGGTGATATGAAGTCAGACCCCCCACTGTCCAACTTGAGCCCATGGTCCTCTCACTAGAACACGCTTGCATACATGCCTTGAGACATTCCAGCCAGACGTATCCACCACAATAAAGCCCCCCTAAAATGCTTTGATAAGCCCCGGCTTCGACCTGGCGGAATGTGCTGTCTCCCGCCTAAGCTGTGGGCAGTACTCCCGGCGCGGGCCGACTTTCACTTCAACCCCCCGAACAGGCCTTTTCAGCACCCCTGTTGCGATGAGGCAATTTGTTGTCTTGACTCGGCGCGTTGTGGCCCCTCAAGCTCCGCCTCCTGATGTGATTGAAACCCACGTCGAGCATCAAGCGTCCTTTTCTCACCAACCGGGCCGGGCTGTCCCTCCAGATCGAGGGCCGGTTTCTGGTCATGTAGATCAGACTTCAAGCTCTCCAGATTGATACCCCAGCTGCACAAGGCGTGGAGACTATGATGGCGATCACGACAATCACTACCATCAAGGACGCTTCCACCGGCACTGGCGGTCCTAAGTCTGCAGCTCGCAAGCCTCCCTCAAGGCTTTGAAGGTCACGGCTAGCAGATCTTCTTTGATTTTTCGCCGCTTGGGATACGCGATCTGGATTTCGAAATGCCTGCGCCAGCACTTCAACTTTCTTGCTACTCTGCCAATATCTGCACCTGAGTATCCGAGCACGACTTATATCGACTTCTGCTTCTACTCTGCCGCAAGTCTTGACGGTGTCCGTAGCATCGTGTCGTGTCAGGGATACGAACGCGTCGAGAACCGCCAGTCTTGCGTCAATCAGATTTCTTTGAGCCGCTGAAAAAGTCTTCTTGTCGTTGGCAAGCGACAAATTGTTTGGCTCAGCTTCAGGGCCGGGTCCGGGTGTCCTGTTGCTCGGTGCCGGTTGTCGTAGGTGACTCCACCGTTTTGGGATAGTTTGTCTCCACCTCCTGCTTCAAGTAGGCCACGGTATTGTTGTTGTCGATCATCTGCATCATCTCCCCCGGCACATATTTTGGTGCCTTTCGGATGCTGGCTCGGTGCTGTATATCAGGAAGGCGTCTTGAATGACGGCGCTCAGCTTCGAATTGTGGCGATGGTATTCGTCATCAGCACCATTTGGTCTGTGTTGCAAACTTTGGTCACAGAGAGACTGGCGGTAGGTTTGTTGAGCGAATATTCGCGCCACGACGAGTGACCCATGATGGATACCCTCAGCTACAGCCTGTGCAAGCATGCAGAATGCGTGGCAAATACCGAAAGAGACTCCTCCGTGGAGATGTTCCACACGAGGCCGATCTGCTCTTCACCTTTATGCCATTGAACGAGTGCCTGCACGGCATCTGGCTCCTCGTCTAGTCGTATTGCTTCACCACCGAAGTATCTCGCGGTCCAGGAAAACGCATCTGGTAAATGAACGGATCGCAGGGAGGGCTTCGGTTTCGGCTCTCTCCTCAATTTCCCATTCGGCATGATGAGGACAGGCTGGGTGGTAGTGGGCGTTGTTCTTTTTCTTTGTCTCCGACATGTTTGTGTAGATGGAGCAGCTAGACGCCGGAAAACACCAACGTCACAAAGGTGGGATGACCGGTTTGTCGTGGGACAGACAAGTGCCCATAATGTGAGGTTCCAGCCATGGCTGCCATGGCGTGTCGAGTGAAAGCCTTTCCTCCAGCTGAGCCGCCCGCGGATGGACCATTTTTCCCAGGAAAGGCGACGACGTTGGCATACTGCTGCACTGCTGTGACTGCCCGGATGGGACCGTGGCACCTTGCACACCAGCGCTGTGGGTAGGTGGATACCTACCGATTTCAAGGACTAAAATCGGGAGGTACCTTCTGTAAGTACAGTGGGAGTGCAGTGGATATCTCCCGATTTCACCACTACGAATCGGGAGGTATCAGCAGTTTGGTCAGAAAGTGTTCACCCCGGCGCATGCCGTTAGCAGATAGTACCAGAGCATGCTGCTCCTCGGACCGGATCTTGATAATACGGCACTGAGGTTGGATTTGGGTTGGCATGGCACACTATCAAATTCCCCGTTAGTGATTCCCACCCCACGTTTTGATCCACATTACATAAGCCATCGTCGCCGTCCGTCCCCTCTTGCGAGTTACACGTCGCCCGAAGCATGCGTGTGGAAAATGAACAGACTTGACGATTTTGGAAGCAGTGTATGAGGAGCAAGCCCAGGTAGTATTCCTTGCTGTTGGAATGGTGATTGATGCATCCACGGGGGGAGGGGGGGCCGCTTTCGTGTGCAACTGGGATGACATGAGTGTCACGTCAGGAAAGGGAAGGTGGGGGACCGTTGTGCACTGGCACTTGCCTTAACCTTAACCTTGGAAGGGATCCGACTGGACATGGCGCTGGCAACTATCGCTGCGGGTCCAAGTCCCTCCCTTCATCAGGGGCTCAGGTAAGTACGTACCTCCGACCAAGCCGGTGCACCGAAGTCCAACCAGACTCATCGCCCACGATGAAACCGCACGCTTCCCTCCCAGGTCCGTTTGAATGGGATAAGCAACACCACAGAAAGAGTATTTGTGCGACGGGGCAACCATCTTCTGTGTCGCTGTGGGGCAAATTGACGATGCTCTATCTAACCGCCCCCTCTAAATGCCCAGGCGGCCAATCCGCCAACCAGTTCCGCTGGCGAGCGATGCGCCCACGGGTCTGTTGATTTGTCCCGTGGAGGCCTGTCATGTCGCGCGCTCACGTCGATTGGCTTACCCGAGGAGAAAGGCGGAGCTGTCATATTTTTGATGGGCACGGACTGCAGAGGCAGGTTGGCTGGACTGGACGCGATCGGAGAACACCGAAATATTGACGGGAAGATGGTGCACGATGTCTGCCCGCCCTTCACCGATCCTGACCGAGACTGGTGGTGGGTCTGCTGTGAATCACCGAGCTTCCATCTGGGGACGCAGGTACCTACCTGTAGTGCACCTTAAGGTACCCACTGAAGGTAGTGACGATGAAAGGCAGTCGCGTGAGATGTTCCCGCGCCTGCATATGACGCAAATTCCTCACCACAAACTGTGCAGCTCCTGCCCTCTCCTGCATTCCATTAGCTGAGGAAGCACCCTCTCGACGACGACGCCTTCGCTTTCGATCGAAGAGTCACGGGCGACGCCGGCGCCAGCACAGAAATCACGACTGTCATCGCAAATACCACTGGTGAGAGCCAGCTCTCCGAATAGGCTCAGCCCTCCGGCACTCCGCTTTCCAAAGAGTCGAACGACAGCAACCACCAGCAGCACAAAGGCACCGAGCCGCAGCACGACGATTCCAGCCCAACGCCTAAGGTCGTTGATTCTGCGCAGGCGCGTCAGAAACGCCCTCCTCCGTCTCCAAGTCCCATCAACATACTAGCGCCCTGCAAGCTTATCCCGTTGGGTGCATTTACCGAGCGCGCCCGTGTCGAGATGGATATCGTTCACAATAGAGTGCAGCTGCTGCAGCCCACGACTGTGTTGCGAGCCAATTTGCTCAGCCAGCTGGTTAACCTTGTCTTGACTTGCACGCAGGATTTGGGTTGTATTCAATCGTCCGAGCTGAAGCAGATGCGTGCAAAGGATTGTGCAAACAAGATGGAGGCACTTCAGACCCTCCTCAACAACCGCCAAGTCATCCCAACATTTGCGATTACCTGTGGACACTGTGTACTTGCGTCTTTGGGGGTTTCCGGTATCCGCGGCCAACTTCGTGATATCAGGATCTCCGACGGATCCCCATCGCCCGCGCGAGAGGCCGAGGCCGAGCACATGATGATCTAGTTGGTGAACAAGTACCTGCCCGAAGCCCGATTCGTGTGCGAGCAGAAGATTGTCCACATGGCCTCCATTCGAGAATCAGACGCGATGCACTCGGGTGTGGTAACTTTAATTGTTGCTCTGGCCACAGCCCTTGGTCAGAATCGTCCCAGTCGAAATGTGCCTCTCTGGCGCCATGTCGCGGCTATCCCGTTGGGACGCGACCTTGAGTCGAAAGAAAGTGACAACCCTCCCGCCAGGATACATTCTTCTTCCCGCGCAAGCTTTCAGCGGGCATGGCTTTTTGGCACTGGGCCAACGCCTCAACGACCACTGACCTCAAATAATGCTGCAGGTACAAGAACAAAACACGGCTTTCATGATCAGACGAGACATGGGTCTGTCGAGCAACTTGCTGCAAATACTCGAAGATCAAGCCGCAAGCAGGGAGGTCCCTTCCAGAGCGAAGTCGACAAATTCCAAGCAGACCAGCGACATTGGGCGGCCACAGGCATTCGAGGTGCCAACCTGGTTGATGCAATCACCGCGAGGGCTGGCGCCTTGCATCACTACAGGCGGCCCGCCAACGTGTGGGACAGGCCTTGGCCTTTCTCCAGAGTGGCGCTTCGGATGATTCAGGCATGCTTTCCGGGGATCAGGGTGATTTACCATAGACATAATTACCGGCGAGAATCAAAGATGTTGTCCGCACCCGTGGTGGTGTTCATGGCGGGGGTGCAATCTCTGCGTTGTTGTGTTGGTTGGCGTTCTGGACTAGGACGGCTGGGTGTGCGGCGGTTCCAGCGCTGTTAGTGGATACATACCTACCGATTTTAGCGGCTTGAATCGGTAGGTACCGAGCCACTGTAAGGTAGGTAGTTACAGCAGGTCAGGCGCTGTGGCGGCCAGTGCACAGACTGCCCGTGGAACCCAGCTACTGTGGTCAACCAGCTGCGATTTTTAGCAAAGAGACACCCGACCAGGCGGGGATGAGGGGGTTTCCGTACCAAAGGAGGCAACACAAAAAATGGAACGCGCTGCTTGTTGGCTGCGTCATCTGCTCGTCTGTCACCAAAAATCACGCTGCGTCATCATCAAGTTGGAACCCGAAATGCCGGAATGAGTGCCAACTTCAAGTGCAGCAAACACGTAATCTCCGTGGGTCAGCACCGGACAAAAGGGCGAAAATGGTCCCTGCAGGAGCCGGCCGCCATCGGGGGACCAGGTGGGCTGGAGCCGCGGCAATCGCATAACGACGACGGAGAGACTGCAAGTGACAGCTGGTGCCTTCCCTAACCCCGTCTTTCGTCTTCCTCTCGCAGTCTTTGGGCATGGAGAACATCCGAGCTGGAGATGGACACCGCTCCAGATACTTAGGGCTGGTAGGGACCAAATAAGTGTGGCAGCGACTCCACCCGTGGTAACGACTCCACCGACGGCAACGACTCCACCGACGGCAGCGACTCCCCCGACGGCAGCGCCTCGCACGAGGGGCGCGCCTCGACCGAAGGGCCCGCCGCGCATCGCCGCCCGGGACG